>CABFWB010007570.1:0-23881 GCA_902151455.1 Timema bartmani
ATGAACATTTTCCTCTAATTTTTTATTCTAGCGTAGAATTATACATTCAGCAAAAATTAAATATACAATGTTATGTTGCTTGTTTCTATGATTTAAATTGGTGTGTTGGAATGGTAGATGGCGAAGGAGATGTGTCAGTGGGATTTATGCACCCAAGTGGCCTAGCAAAGCAATTTTATTGGCCATTGCTTGAAGATGAGTGCAATATTCCGTTTGGTCACTTCTTGCATGTGCTAAAGGCTCCATCAACAAACTTGGCTAGAACTTATGGTTTTTACAAAAATACATTTATACCTACGAAGCCAAATGGCTTTCTTTCAGAAATTCTGTCAATGTATTTTAAAACATTGAATTTTTTTTTAAATTGCTGTTTAAGGTTTAGCTTATTAACATAAACTTTTATGCTAAATTTTCACCAAGTCGATATATATCTATGTTTAGCACAGAAAGCAACCTTTGTGAAATGCGACAGCCCGTCTTTAAGCCCATTCAATAACAGTGTGTGACCAATTGGTTGGTAAATGTTATAATTTGTGTACTTAAAGATGAGTGTTTAAGAATGTTGCAACAAAAAAAGTATTAGTGGAGTTTCACCTTTGCTTTCTTTGATATCATTAATTTATATTAATTATATTTTTATTGGAAATTCCCTGTGAATTCTTATTTTATACTTATTTAAAAAAATATATTTTGTACAAATCCACAACACAATATATTATTCAAAACACTATCTTTAAAGAGAATATTTAAAAAAATAATCATTGATCTATCTTTTCTAGTTCCAGCGATATAAAATATTTTATGTCATGCTGTTAACTTTGCAAGCCGTTGCCGCGGAAGCTTTTCAGATGTATTTAGGTTATATTTGGGCTTCTATAACTTGAAAACTGTTTATATTGTCTTAAAATTGAATATATGATGATTAAAACCTTCAACGATACTATGTGAACAATGTTATCAAAATCTAAAATGGTGAGTAAAATGGCCTGGATGAAATGACAAAACTAACTGAAATTAAGATTTAGAGAGTTTTGTATAAAATATTCAGTGATAAGATAGAGTAATATTGGTAGTGACTTAACAGTATCATGAGGATAATAAAATAAATAAAAATCAATTTGGTGGAAGAACATCTTAATAATAAGTTTTTTTTTCACTTGAAGAGTTTAAAAACAACAAGAATAAATATTGCCTATACAGATATATTGTCAAGGAATCATCTAGCCTAATGTTATTAGATTGTCACCTCTCCAAATGAAACAAAAAGTACCATTGAATGGGGCAATTAGCGCTGAATAGAAGCCATAAAGGTTATAAATATGCTTCATATTGAGCATATAAACATTATTTTCTTTGTTACATGACAATATAGCCTGTCTATTTTATTATCACTATATAATTAAAAAGGAGACTATAATCCCTATGTTATTTCCTAATGTTTGTGTGTGTCTTTCCGCAACCTCCAAAACCCCTGGATGGCCTAGAATGCTGTTCAAAACATTTGCACACTCATTGTAGCATATAGACCACAGAACATAGCTGGATTTTCAACTAAAAAAAAGAGAAAGAGTTAATTTCGTTCACCCTAATTTTTATCCACTCTTATGTAATAATTGACAGAACAATATTATTTTTTACAAACAAAGCCTGACCTTTCATGCATATATCAATTGAAGATTAGGTTTTATTAGGTTTGTTAATATTATAACCAACCAGTTGTAGACAGGCCTAAAAACTAGTAATTTAATATTTATAAAGTTTCAAACTATACAACTAAAACAAAACTCATCAAACTCCCACAGAAACATAAATATTTACAACACGCTAAGTTAATGTGATTTGTGGTCCTGTTAGGTTGCTGCCTGTTTCAATATAAGCTAGATGCGATTGTACTAGATATGACATCATCTATGCCTGGATATTATTTTATGAGAAAATTACAAATTATAAATATTAATTTAAATGTTAATTTATTTGCATATGGAAGTTTGGGTTAAGTTATCCATAATTATATAAATAATTACTTGTTTTAAAAATGACTTCATTTAGCTATGATATAAAAGTGTTCGGTTGTAGCATGGACAACATGGCCAATACCAAGATTTAGGTTAAGGGTCTTCAATTCGCGGCCCGTGCTAACTTTTTTGCGGCCTGCCGGGTCATGGAAGATATAAAATTACTTGAAGAGAAAAAATTACCAATACATATACATATTTTACATAGTCAACAAATAGATATTTAGTTTAGGCCTACATTGTTTTATAAACAATCTTTGCTTTTTATGAGGAGAAAAATATTGCGTTTTTATACAAATGTACTATGAACAAGCAAATGACAACTCTAGTACACAAGACAAATTGTGTTACATCATGCTAAGAAAAATCTAAAAATAGGAAAAAAACTACAGAGAAATGAGAAATATTAATCCCTAGTGTGAGTATAAAATATGATTTAAGTATGAGATAATATGAATATTTTTATATTTATTCAATCCGAACATTATCAGTACAAAATTGTGGCCTGCGAGCCAAAAAGAGAGATAAACTTTGGTCCTTGGAGATAAAAACGTTGAAGACCCCTAATTTAGGTGAACCAATTCTTTAAATTTTGTTAAAATAGATCTTTTTTCCCCCTAAGAAATATGTCCCAAGGATAATAATCCATTTCCATTCACCCAAAAGAACTGACACATGCTTTATATGGGAATATTGGTTTTTATTGTGTACATGTTTAGTATGTTATTAGCCTACAATATTACATGGCCTTGAAAATATTAGTAACAATACAATATAGCCAGGGGGAATAGTAGGTACCTTATATAGAACATAAACATGATTTTCTTTGCTTTGTTGCAATGTCTATCAGCTTACTATTATTATTAAATCACATAGGCCTTTTTAAGATAATGTTGAATCAAATAATATAATGATTTATAAAGTTTGATAATTTTGAATAGTTAAAATCAATAAAACTAGAACAAAACACTCTAAAATCACAAGAATTCTAGAAACATAAGTATTGACAACATTTTATGTTGACCCATGATCCTTTGCTGTGTATGAAGTCATATTTTCCTATATAACTTAGGCCTGAACATTACATTGTTTATTTGAAAATTTAATTCAAGAACACATGAAAGGTTAGGTTAAGCTAGGTTCAGGTTAGAAGCATGATTAGGCCTATAACGTACCTATATAAATTAAAAGGAAGGTTTGAAAGTTAGGTTTATATAATAATAAAAATAATTGTTTTAAACATACATTTTGGCATTTTATTTGTAACGTCATTCTTGACGGGTAAGACCTTCTGTGGTAGTTCTAATTGGTTTGGTTCGGATAGATTATTTCGTGAGGTTACAATGTGTCGTGTCATTATATGTTCTTCAAGAGTTATACAAACAAGATAAAAATATAATTGAATTTCATACAAAAAGAAAGTGAAATGTGGTCATTGTAGATAATTATTGTGCGTTTGTAAAAATAATAATACTTTGGGATAGAGTTTTAGATGTGTCAAGAGTTCTCAAACTCAATTTGGCATTTTAATAAGCAACACGGCTGACCAGCATACTGTCTCTTAGCTTCTTTGTTGTTGTAGAACTTGCTAAATTTATATATATATAGTTAAAGTAAGTTGGGTCTAGTACGTTTTATCCGTCCCACTTGAGGCTCTTTTCTATTGTTATGGTATAATATTTAGATGTTTTATTAGGTTTATTATGCACATAATAGTACTTAAAATCGAATGACATTAAGATTTATAAAATTTTACACTTTAATCAAATATTATATTTAAATAAAACTCGACAACACATTGCCCAAATCACTTGTGAAATGTAAATATTGACAATGATGAATGATCCTGCGCAGTGGATAGATGACATCATGCTATAATGCTTTACGTTACACTCGTGATCTTGCGCAGTGCGCAATAAAATGGCTATGACATCATGTGTACCATCCATGTTTAATTATTAAATTGAATAGGCCTAGTTTATTTTATCTATAATTATAAATTTAATCTATTAACACATGAAAGGCTAGGTTAAGCTGAATTGGATGAGTGTCATAATGATTAAAATGATTAGTTGGGTTATTTTTATTATGTCATCTAATTTATGTTTTAATTCTAGAATTTAGTAGTTATGAATACTTGTGATTACCAACATTGAGTCAAATAGCTTAAAGTTAAATTTACTACGAAGTTAAGTTAATCGTGGTCATTATAGACGGATTTACGCCTTCATAAAGACAGTGTAATTAAGTTTGGGGTTTAGTGTAATGTGTTCAAATATTTCTGGAATGGCCAAAAGATACTCCGTCGCTCAGGTGAGTGGAACTTTTTTTTACCAAACAAATAAAAAAAATTGATTCTTTTTTGGTTCAAATTGATTCTAAATGTTTTACTGTTTGGAATAATGTATGGCTGATAATACCGATATTTTAGGAAAGAAATGGCCAAGAATGGGATGGATAAAACGTATTACATCCAGTCAGTTTAACCATGAAATGTTGATATTATGTAAATAAAAAATCAAATAAATCTTATATACTGTACCAGTACTATTATATAATATACACCTACTATCCCCTCGCTAGGTTCTTGAGATGTCAACAAACTGTACAGATACAATCGTCAAACCAACAATGGAGAGTAAAAACAATAATAACATAATACATAGCCTCAATATGTGCAACCCAAATATGAGAAGTGTAGTTCAAAGAACTTAAAAAACATCATGAAGGTTTGTGTGGCTGGCTTTGTCCATTGGCTGTGCCACCATGATTTTGATTGGCATGTAGTTCAGCTTGAGCCTGCAATAACCTTGTCCTCCTTCGGGTGTAATGTTGCCACAAAAGTACTTGTTGATCATCAATAAATCTTGCACACTGTGAATTGACCACTTCTCTCCTAAAGTGTTCGTACTGCAAAAGATCTAAGAAATATAGACACATAGGATACTTGAGATACCTGGCATAGTCAGGCTCCTTCCAATATAATAAATATTTTAAATAGTTAATAAAAGCTTGATCTTTAAAATAGCCTCGTTGTGCCAAAAAGTTGAGATAGTTTGGATTTGCAAGACACTGTACAAACTCTAGTTCCACTTGAAACCTGAGTCGCTGTTGGTCCTCTGTTTCCGGCCTATCAGGCCCACTTTTCGTTGCCATTGAAAGCATGTCTTACTTTAGAAAAAAGGTTCTTCTAAATATAAAGTTTCACACAATGATCGGGTTTTAAACTTTGAAGTTATGTAATGATGAAAAAATGCCCAACATCTGCTGTAGATTTAATCAACCTAATTAAATTAAACAAATTATGTTGGTACAATTTCATTTCTTTCTAATAATAAAGTAAAATATAGTGTTTATTTCCTTTTGTAATTACGTTGTATCACTACTTAGTTATTTGTGTTGTAATTTATTCGCCAGAATAACACACTCGATGTCAACAACTGATCATGTGACGGAGCCCACCACAGATCATAACAATAATGACAAAACCCAAAATTCTTTATACAAATATAAATTCTCTTGATAGCTCGAAGAATTTTAACCATGGTAAAAAAATAGATTTAAAATTAATTCCATGAACTATCATAAAATATGCTATGATTGGATTTTTCTTAATATTTATTTATCTATAGGTTAATTAAAGTAACAAAAGTAAGAAAGATATTAGAAGTCGAATAGAGCAAGCGAAAAAAACTTTTCATGGCAACATTAAAGTAACCTAGACTGGCATTAATTTGTAAATCAGGAAAAAGTTCCGAAAGTCATATGTTTGGCGCATTACACTTTATCATTGAACTCTATAATATAACTGGATGGACATACACATACACATTGCCAAGGACAAAAGCATGACGCTCAAGTTTATCGTCTGCTTCAATGTGAGGGAACAGATTTAACGATTTCTTTCAATGTTCTTATGCGAAAACATGTCTCTGATGAATAAAAGTGTTATTGTTTGAAAATAGTGAAGTATCATACCACACTTTCCTAAAGAAACGTTTACATTAAAGGATATAGATTCAGTTTTACAGGTAATACTGTACAAATATAAATAAAATCTTTAACATATTTAAATATGTAATTATAATAAATGTTGTTTACAGTCTGTCAAGACTAGAATTTTATTTAAAGTTGGTTACTAACTTGTATATTGGTTTCAGAAACCATAGGTTATTTTATTGAAAGTTTGATAAATATAATGAATAAGGTATCCTAAACTTGATTACATTTGTTTGAATGACAAACACCGTCTAGTTGTCATACATTGAACCTATCATAAAGGTTATAGGTTTGAAGAAAGTATTATTATGCCCCATTTTTTTAAAAAGTTGGCTCATATCTTGTATATTAATTTCAGAAACAACATTATGTTGAAAATTCGATAACTATAGTAAAACAAGTAAGCTAAAAACTGTATTACATTTGTTTAAATGATATACTTTGTGTAGAAGTCTTACGTTCAAATAATAATTTAGGTTATACGCTTATAGGAAGTACGGTATCTACTAAACCTTGAATTTAGAAATAATCCCAATCTATAAGTCTTTATTTCGTACCAGAATACTATTATGTATACATATATATTGGTGGGATAAACGTCCATTCAGAACGGAAGTAAAAATTTCCTTCTAGAAGGTATTTTATCCTAAATAAACACAACTATAGGGTAGGATTCTGATACGAAATAAAGCCTTACAAGCGAGCTTCCTTCAAAAATCATCGTATATATTAGGCTACATCAAATTAGTCAAAGAAAAAAACTAACCAGTTTCGAACTTTATTATGCTCTTCAAAGCTTTTACTAACATATTTATTTCATTTAACTAATCACACATTGATGTATCTCATATTATATTCATTCAAATTAATGAACGATGTCAAAATTCCACATTGCCTTGTATGGGTGTAAGAGAGAAAGAGATACTCGAATGTTTCTTTCTCTCTTACACAATGGTAGGCAGACGACAGCTCGAAAATTTCAACCACATATATCCATCCAGTTATATTATAGAGATCAATGCACTTTATAGATGTGAAACATGGAACATTGGTGCAACTAAAAGGAAACAATTAGAAGCATTTGAAATGTGGTGTTATGGAAGAATGTTGAAAATATAATTGATGAAGATGGTATCAAATACAAATTTGCTAAGATAAACAAATGAGTACAGCTGGTGAAGGGAGAAAGTCCATTTTTAAATGAAATTGAGTTAGTACTTCCATCCTCTAGAGTCTATACAATCCCGAAAGCCATATTTATGTGAATTTAAAAAACTTTTGATGGGGTTTTATGGGATTTGAGATATAAAAGATGTTGTTTTGGAAAATGTGTGTGATGGTACTTTCCTTATTTCGCTCCATGTATCCTTCAAATGAAGAAAGAAAACTTTGGAAAAGTATACATCAAAGAAGCGTTAACATTGTAGGGTATATACTGAGACCTGATAGTTTGAGAGAAACCGTTAAATCGGTCCCGCCACAATGAAGCAGCCGATAAACTTGAGCGTCACGCTTTGGTCCTTGGCAATGCGTATGTTTATGTCCATCCATTATAATCTAGAGATCACTGTCCAATACCAATAATATTGGCCTTTTCTGTCGTCATCATCCTTCCCTTTCATGTCTTCAGTTGTTTCCCAGAAGCAATCTACAGGTTAAACAAAAATGTGTTTGTCAAAAACAGTACGCTGATTTAAACTATTGAGTGTTTGGAATGAAGTTAAAAGTACTTAAATAGTTAGAAGTTTTCTATTTGAAATTAGAATACCATAGTGTTTAGTTTGTTATATTGTGTAGTATGTACCGCTATTTTACATGTACACAAAGAAGCTACAATTTCTTTAAATATAGAAGCTCTGGTATACTTCTTCAAAATTAGTACACGGCGCCAAAATACGTTTGCTCTATCTAGTGCAAAGAAAAGTTAAATGGCAATATTTTTAATATTGAAATATGTACTTAAGTATTAATTTTTTATGTTACTTTTTTAAGTTATTGTGGACTATGACTTCTAAAATTAAGACTAATTACATGCAGAGAGGATTGGAAACCTCAATATCAGTAAAGTAGTGTCGACTTTTTACTTAATGCACGTTTAAAAACAAAGTTTCGATCACTTGGTTAAATCAATAAGCTTGATGCTGCTTGGATATTAATGAATTATTATTTATTTTTGAAAAAGTTGTAGTCTATTAAACATGGTTTTTAGAGGATGTTTAAAAGAATTTTCTTTTAGTCCAGATTAGGCTTATTTTTATATTTTTAATGTTAGTGACTAGTTTAAAAATTGTTAATCCTAAGTCAACAATTACTATTCAAAACACCTTCTAAATAGCTTATATATTTCGAAAATTTTCTTATGTGCAGGGATTGGGTGCCCCTAAATGCGGTTGTATGAGTACAACCCTTTGTGAGTGTTGATTATGACCATCTCTCTGGAACTATCATCTAGGAGTATTTGTTGAAATGCACTCTGTGAATCTAATTTTGAAAAGAATATGTTGCCTTGCATTTTAAAAACTTCTTCTACTCTAGATAGTGGGCAATGGGTTTAATGTCCCCGCAGATTCTGATAGAACCATTGTTCTTCCAACAAAAATCAGGGTGTAGATGTGTAAACTCTGACTAACATATGGGAGATTATCTCGGACTATTAATACTCTATCGCTATGTCATTGGTTCATTGCTAAGATATTTACACATATCTTTTGCTGTAAGCAGTGGTGCACCCAAGGGGGAGAGGGGCAAACAGGGTATTTACTCCCCTTTCCCAACACCACAAGTAATTTTAATATAAATTTAAATAATACGAAGTATAACTAAAATATTTAGGTTGAAGATGTGTTGAATGTATAGGCTAAATTTTAAGACCAGGCTTTAGACTTAAACCTAATATTAAAAGGTTTACCACTACACACAAAATTAACAATTAAAAAAACACACAAATAATAGCTTCGAAACAATTTGCATTATTTAAATCTCTTAATTACTATAAAACTACTCCAAATAATTTCTAAAAGCATTAAATATACATATATATAATCAGCCTTCAGGCTGTACAACCCCAAACCCGCTCTCTCCATCAAAATTTCATTCATGCTACAGCCTTGATTGAATACCTCCCCCACAGTAAATGTCTGGGTGCGCTACTGATTAAGTAAGTTATATTAAAATATATTTTATTTTACCTTTTCCTTCTAAATCATCTTGAAATAGTGAAATTACACTCCTAACTTTTGGGAATGTATAGTTAAGTTAGTTAATGTATAGTTATATAAAATCACAATGACTAATAAGCCTTTAAAGCATACAAAGACTAAAAGAACACTATTAAAATTCCACCAATCCTTTCTACTAAAGAAAAACAATAATTACCATCAGCTACGGTTAAAGTAGCCCCGTCACTCCTCTCTCCCCTTCTTCACTCTTCCAATACTGAAATGCCTAGATTTGAAAGAGTGGTTAGATGTGTTATCCAAATACATGATAATAGATGTGACATAATTCAATGTATTTAATTAATGTATAATTAAAAGCTTGTTACGTATACTAACTATAATTTTTCAATTAATTTAGATATTTTTTATGTAATTTTACTTAAACTATACTACATTAGCTTAATAAATAAATATTGTGATCTTGAATCTCTTTTCAATAGTTGGCAAAATGCTTCGCTTGCTATAGATGAACAGCATGACCTAGGGTATAAAAACCCGAGCCCATTAGCCAATTACTTGTGGGCGAACGGAAAGGAATGTGTTGCAACCCTCTAGACAATGGGAAAGTTCATTAGAGCCTCTCTAGCTTGCCTTGCGGTGTTCAAGCAGCAGGCCTTGGGTTTCCTATTGTGTTAAGTAGATCCTTTTGTAAGAGGAATTACTTAAAACACAGTATTCTCTGAATATGAACCAATATTAGTTTTAAAATTAATAATTCATTACAGTATATTTATTAACAATCTAAACATTAGTATTTACAAAGTTAGCACAGAAAAACACTGAATTAATAAAAAAACTTGGTCCATATCATTATGGGTATGCGGTGCAGGACTAGCATACCCGGAGAATACGCCACTGAAAGATATTTTTCTATTTTTGATAAAATAACCAAACTTGGAAAACGTTCACATTTAGGTATCGTAATGAGCTTAATTCTGTTCGGATATTTAAATTAGTAATTGTGTGAATAACTTGGCTTGTAGAACGTTCATCTTTTGATGGCTATTAGCTTTAAATTGTTCCGTAATAATGATATATATATGTATATATATACATTCGTACTTATTTGTAGACCTCGCCTTATTTATCATTGGAGATACGATGGCATAGTTTGCTGCGGACTTGTTTCTATAAGCCTTCTAACAGTATTCCGAAAGTAAAATATATTTGAGGTTATCCATATATTTGTGTGTAATAAGTAATACGCATGTAGGACATATAACTATGGCTTATGTCTTAAGTTAAATGTGTTTGGGAGCTTATCTTCCCCTGTTAAGATTGATTAAATAGCTAATCTATTATATTTTATAGTTACGGTTATAGCCGCATCTTAATATCATATTCCTTGAATTGAAAAATGACACATGGACACAGGGATCGAATCAAGGACCTTTGACTTAGTACGCCAATGCTCTTACCACTGAGATATCCACGAATAGTCTCGTGCCAAGGTCATTCTTCACTCATATTTTAATGCAGAGTCTGTAATGGACGTGCCACTCACTACTTGTTATGTCGTGCTTCTCCCTTGTGATATGACATTTGGGAGATTTTTTTTTTATTCAGCAATGAATTGCTCATAAGAACTGTTGTATTTTTTGTCCATTACTCGCTATATTCCATCTTAGAATCCAAGGACGCTTGTCATGTAAGCTGCTATTAAATTTATTTACCGATGAACTATTTCTCGTTATTAGTTTTTAAAAGTATACTATTTATAATATTGAGTATTGTGTGTTAAATCTATTATTTGTGGAATCCTCCTCTTAGAATGGGCTTATGTTAATGTATAACGAACAGCTAACAGCGTAAAGTTTATACCAAAGAGTGCGCAAGAAGTTGTAAAACCTTATTTTCAAAGATAGCGTTTATAATCGATACATAGTAACTATTGTACAGTGCATAATGTTGATTTAACTTTAACTTATTTTACGTAATGCATAGAATGTAATATAGATAATCATTAGACTTGACATATATCAGCCAGTGAGAATTTGAGGAGAGAATATTATCAACTAAGGGGCTATAAGACATGTATTACGTATCGCAATTTTAGGCCTTTTTCAACCCCTTCCCCCATTATACTATCCGTAACGCTTTGGCCATCCCCCTCATCCCTCTTAAGTTACGTAACGATTCCGGTTTCAACTATAAAAAAGCACCTTTTCCTCGTGTCATTTTCTAATGGGATTCTTTTTAGTAGATTAGTTATTTTCGCGTCGGTTCTTATAAGTTTAAAATAAATATGAGTTTGAATAAAGGATGCATTTTCTAGTCGAATGGTTTTATTTTAATTTATAAAAAATACGATTTTACAAGTATGGAAAAGCTTAAGTTTATACATGACTATTCCTATTATTTTATTAATTAATTATTTTCCCATGTCACGCAGCGTAACGCTACGTGAGTTACATAATACACGTATGGCCCCTAAATGCCAGTATATAAACAGACGAAAATAATTAGCTTCTGTATTTATCTTCATGTTTGAAATGCCTTGTGGTAGCCATACGACCATGCTTATCTATATGATTGAAATAAAGGAGACATATTCTGTTATTGAAGAATAGGGCTACTATAATATGCATAGTAAAATCATAACCAAATAAAAATAGAATTTGATAATAGTACAGACGAAATTTAATTTTAGTAAAATTCAAGATTTAAAATATGCAGTTTAATTAAGAGCGTGTATCACATGCCAATCAATTATGTTATACAGACGGCTATAAAGTAGAAAATGTAAATTTACACGAAAACTATTGAAAGTGGAACTTTTCTCAATAAACATTACTGGAGATAAAGAGTTAATAGAAGTTCCTAATATTGAACATTGTTGAAATATTAAATTATATTAAAATAAAAACTGTATTGAAAAGGCCGATTTTTGACCATTTTAGAATGGCTTCACAAATAAGTAGGCCCTACTGTGCACATATATTAATTTTGTCATAATATGGACATACTGTAGCTATTAACAATAAACTTTGTCACTTTGTCCTCCCATCGTCACCAAGGAAAATTTCGTGTAATCACTCAAATACGAATGCACTGCACACATCTCTGGTATCTCGTAGGTCTATTCGTTTCCCTTTTACTCCAATACCTCGCACGGGCCAGGAGCTGAGTTGGCCGAGCCTGCTATGATGAACGCTTTTAATGTTGTTTTTTGAATGAACCCTTTATTTAAGTAGTTTCAGAGACATCAGCTAGTAGTGAAAGGTTAGGCCACTTTCTATTAACAAAAGACAATCGATTTAAGTAAGACATTATACACTACGTTTTATTATAAACCAATGTATATTTTTTATTAAAATGCTATACATTATTTACTATAAGATATTCACTATGCATGAACTCAATCTTTTAAGGAATTATTTTTTAGTATTATTACTGCCCCTCTACTGTTCATAGTTTTCTAAAACTCCCATTGTTTATGGTGGTTAGTGATCTATTTGGATCATTAGTGCTGAAAATTTAAGGTACTTGCTAAAGTTTGCTTATGACTGCTCAAGTCCACGGATAGCGCATAAACCGATACTTCACTAATCACTATGTATATATCATTGAGCAAGGGCGTAAAAAGATAACTTTTTTAGAGGGGTTCACTGGAAAATGTTATTACTCCTGTACCTTTAGCCTCTAAAAGATTTTATACTTATGTATTGTGGTGAAAAAGGAATATATATATTTTTTAATTATTATTCTTATTCTGTATGAATATACGAATGAATTTAATTTAATTTATAATATATATAATGTTGGGAGCCAACTACCAACCACTTTTATTTTGTGAGGTAGGTAGATTTTTATTATTAAATAAATTTATCCCCATAAACTGCTCAGCGGTAAGATGAAAATCCTTTTTCTCAAGATCCCTGGACTTTGCCTAAAGTTTTAACTCATGTTGGACACTTACAACCGAAGACTTCCTGAAGCAGATTATTATTCTTGCCCTGGACATCCAATCTACTGAGAATATCTATACATGGGATGCAAGTTTAAAAATAAAGTACATTAATATAATAAATAAAAAAATGACACAATTAAATTTAAAGAGTGATTGTAATTATTGCTGTAAATGATATCCTTAAATAAACCCTACCTAGTAAGGCATGCCTCCTATGTTATAAAATTAATAGAAGTATTGTTGAGCAATACTTTAAAATGTTAAACTTTCACTTGAATTGTGAGGATAAAAAAATATATTTGTTATGACACAGAAATATTTCTTTGAATAAAATGTTAGGATTAAAAAAATTATCTTGTATAATATGTAAAAATAATGTTATGATTCTTTAATAAACAAAATATTGTTGTGAGGTTGACAAGCAGTAATATTTATGGTATGGAAACTGAAGTTATTTACAACTGTTCTGTAGTATTCCCTCTTCTTTAACTAAACGTCCAACACGTCTAAATCTGAAAGGCTAGAGGGATGTTTGAAGATAAAAATGAAATAAAATTGTTTCTAAGGGAACTCTGGATACTTAACTTTTGCATCAGATCATCAATAGGTAATACAACAACAAAAATGACCGAAAATCAGTCTAGGATAGTAAGTTATTTTCCCTTCTTTAGTAATTTTAGGTATTATAGTAAATTATTAAAACACTGAACAGGATGATTAAAGATGTAAATTGATCTCACCCAAAATATCCAATCTATGGAGTATGGTGACTTGTGCCTTGATAGCAACCACAATTCCAAGTCATTATATTTAAAAATCTTCCCTGCAAACTCTTCCTCATCGTTCTTGCAAGGTTAAGCCTCACTTTTAGTGACACTTTTACTGATGAGCGTTACAATTAACTATAAGAAAAAACACCATTAAGTGATACCCAAATCAGGTTCTTCCTGACGCTTCTAAAACCAATTTTAGAGACAACAAACAAAAACTTTAACAAAAAAACACGTTCTATTTTGTTTTTGAATAAAAAATCTCCAGCCTAGGAAAAAATATAGTCGCCGGGATTTATAACAAAGAAAAAAACAATCTTAACTATTTAAATAGTGAAAGTATTACTATAAAGATAACTAAACATTATAATTTGGACAAATGAACATAAGTCATCTTTAAAATTAATTTAAATTAGGCACCAAAAAACCAAACGAGATTAATAATCTCTTCCGCTAGGAGCGATTATTTCTTCAAATGACAGCCAGATGTTATAAGCGTCAAAGAACATAAAGTAAATTAAAATCATAACAGTTCCGAAATAAACCACTCTCTAAAACAGATAGCGTTAAAATCACCTACCAACAAAAATAATAAACATAGCGGTTTTGCAGTTTATGAATCAAAATAAAGAAATAAAATGTTATATTTTAATTATAAATAAATAATGAATATTCAAAACTTTAAGAGTTGTGAATGAAATTTAAAACAAATAAACAGTAAAATTGTCAACGTTATTATATATTTGAAGAATTGAGTCAACTGACTATTAAATTTATATTATAAGTAATTCTTTTAACAAAAATAAGATCACAGTAAGGAACCCTTATAGTAGGGGAGGGTGTGCATCAAATTACAGGGGAGGTCAGGACCCCCCCAACCTCGATCTTTCCACACCCTTGCTATTAATCATGTAAAAAAATCCTATGTTGAACATTTTTAAACAAAATCATAGGGCAATTTTCAAGAAACATATAATAATTTTCTAAAGTTAATAATTATTAAACTACCTTTAAGCGAATTCTCACCCTAAAAATAGGTGTACGGTGTTATTTATCATGTAAAATAAACCCCAGATTTCTGTTTTAACTTTTAAACAAAATTGTTATTTTCATTTTCGAAAATTACAAGTTATTAACAAAAGTTATCAATAAACAACCCTTATTTTAAGGCCTAGAATTAACATTTTAAAAACATCAAAATACCTAAATATCAATTTTTAACAACATCCATAAGATCATTTCGGTTGTGGCACCAGGTACGGACAGATAAACCGAGGGACATATAATTCTCAGATACACTTTTTTGGTTTCGGAGGTTCATTAAATGTCAATACGACTTTCTATTTGTATGAGAAAGTAAAAATGTATATGTTTAAAACAATAAAGTATCTTGTCTATATTATAATAATATTGTTATTTTAAAACTTACACAAAAGCAAATATAATATTTTAAATAATAGTAGCATTGACATTTTACATACTCTTACCAATGGGAAAATGAACAAGATAATTAAGTCTGGTTTGTTGGAGACGAGAGATCGGAGCTTGTATCCTGGTTAAGTGCACTGAGGGTCATTTTTCATCAAGTTACTCATTCTCACTCTACCTCACACAAATGCAAGTACATTCCCTTTAAATTCTACCTAGACTTTTCTTACTATAATAGCGTAATTGCTAGCATACTTATACGTGTAACCGAGAAAGTAGTGGACCGTGGGGGAGTAACAAAATGATAACACTTCTTTTGGTGTCTCGTAAGGAGTAGTTTATGCTATTGGTTCTTTAACTAAACAAGAGTCAAGCGTATATCTACTTTAAAAAAAAGATATGGCATATTTTTAGTAACTATTATATTATTTTACCCTGATTCCCTTCTTCCAAAACAACCTTGTAGTAACTAACAGTGCTGTTAAAATTTTGTGTACGATTTCAAAATTTTCATTGTTACAAATTAATGTTTTGCGTGAGTAGGTGTGTTGAAAGAACGGGTGGGGGAAGGATAGTTGACCTATCTACACAAGCTACGCTACAAACTCCATATCTGACATTTGTTTTTTTATTTAAGCTGCTCTTTCTTCTTGTTAATTCTTCAAGTAGGATCTTAGAGGTGATAGTAAACATATTTTCCTCCTTTTCTTGGACCATATTTATTCCGCTCATTCCAAGAAATGTCCTTTGTTTTCCAATACCATATTGAATTTGGGGAAGTAAAGGCACTAAAAATATTGACAGAGCTAATTTTACATTAGGAAGTTTTACAAGGTGCATCTTGAAGATGAATATTAAAATATTAACTAGTATTTGCTTGATGACGTATACAATTACAACTTTATCAAAGTAAAAAGCTATAATATTAAGTTTTTACATGAATATGTGAACCCCTATTTAAGGTGGGTTCAACAAATCTCAGGGGGATCCAACAAATTCAAGGAGTGTCCGGATCCCCTCATCCCTTTTTTTTTTTCTCTGGGCTTGTCATAAACGTTGTGTGTAATGAGATGTGCATTGTGGTATGCACTATTTGCAATTAGTTTGTGTTATCCATTTAATATAAACTCGGACAAACGTAAGGCCACGTTAATCTCTCTAGCTTTCTGGTTTATATATCATGGGAAATAAAATGTGTTGGTAGACATTAATAATATAATCGATTATTTACTGTCTTCATTTTCTTTCTTGGCGCGTAACCTCTCAATATATATTTTGTTGTTTTGGAAGGTATACGTCTTAAATTATTTGTCTACCGAAGTTTACATTTTATATTATTGTCAAAATGTCTGAGTTACTTGATTTGTGTAGGAAGTATTTTGGATCTAGAGATCTTTATGAGGTATTACAAATTTCCAAATCATCAGATAGTAAGCAAGGTAACAAGCTAATTTAAAAAAAAAATCTTAACCTAGACATTTGATATTATTTAAAACAGCATAATTTATTGTTTTGCACTTCTCTTTTGTAGTGAAGAAAGCATACCACAAAGTATCATTGCTTGTTCACCCTGATCGAGTGGATGAAAATGAAAAGATTGAAGCTACTGAGAAGTTCAAAGTATTGGGAAAAGTTCATTCTATTTTAAATGATAAGGACAAAAGAAAAGTATATGATGAAACCGGTTCTGTAGGTGAGTATAAAAACTTTTATCTATTTATAACTAAGACATGTACTTGTCATTTCTTGAAACAAATTGGCTATAGTGTGATCTGAAGGAGGGATTCTTTATTTTTTCGTTGTCAAATTATGAGGCATTTTAATGTTTTCTAACACTTATACACACAACAAGATTCTGAAGTTTCCATTTATAACAAAACAAACATGATGAAAAATTTTCAAATGCTTGAAAAAATTCTTAGAAATCTCATCTAATTGGTATTTTTGAGCTTGGGTCCTGTAGATAGTTAATAGGCCTACATTTTTTATATTCATACATGAAAGGTTAGGCAAATCTGTCATTTCTATTTATTCACACATGATAGGTTTTTTAAGTGAAGACATTAATATTTTGCATTAAAAATAACACACGTCAAAATGTTTCCCACACAGTTAAGAATTGGGATGTTTGACGATCTGCTCATCTTCTGCACAGTTGAGATCTGCTTCAGGTTGTTTTGTTGGAGGACGTTTAAAGCTATTTTTAATAAAAATAATAAAACAATACTTACTGTAGGCCTAATCATTTATAAAATATAGGTCAAACACTTAAAAAAAGAAAAGTATGGTGCTTGTAGACTACACTTGATGCTTATTAATAAACACGTATTGGGCTATAATCTAAAGTGTGTCAACTGTTCTATGAAAACTCTTAGATGAGGAAAGTTGTATTAACACTTGTAAGAAACACTTCGTTCTGCGCAATGCTATGGCATAGAGTGGAACATTACCCGGTCACTTAAGTGTGTTTTAGAATTTTTTTCACAGCTTGAAATTTTGGAAAAGGTTTATTTTGTTATAATCGAAAACTTCAGAATCTTGTGCGTATAGGTGCTATAAAAATGTTTCTAATAATTTGACACTGAAAAAAAAAAACCCCACCCTCTCTTAATACTATCCCCAACGAATGTCATTTTTCACCTTGATCGGCTGAATCATTTGCTGAGCTAAGTATGAGGCCAAGGGCAGTTTCAAGGACTCTCGTGCCGGGAACACTATCAACTTAATGTTTATTTAATGTAAAGAAACTAGTAGGCTATGTGATCAAAATTCACATAATGTAACAACTTTAGCAAAACACAGACAATGGATTTGGTTTGTTTGAAAACAAATTATTCACTAACACAGGGGGTCTACCATCCAGGAAAATCTGGGAAAACAGGAATTAGCCGGGAATCTGAAGTGATCGGGAAAAACGGGAATAAGCCGGAAATTTGGTAAATTACAACAAAAATCTGGGAAAATTCTGTTTTACTCAAAATATGAAATATAATAATCATTAAATCAGTAAATAATAATGTTATTATAAACTGTAGTTTTTTGTTTGTAGCTGTGTAATATATTTTATAATTCCTAGTAAACATTAACACAAATTTTCAAAAAATGTTTATTTACATTTTAAAAATTATTATTATTCATAAAAAAGATTAATAGAAAAATGAGAAGTGGGGGGGTGAGTTAGAAGGATGTTACTTACTTTTTAGTCAGGAATTTTAGGAAATGATCTGGGGCAATCAGGGAAAAAGTTGGTAATTTCATTGGTCAAGTTGAGTAGACACCATGTAACATGAAACTGAAGCACTTATGGCTGCTTAAGTGCAATACTTACAATAAAAGCTTACTGGATATAGCCTATACAAAATAAAAGTAACAATAGGTTACAACATTCTAGAGTTCGCTAGATGCTAACAACCTAAACTAAAGCTATGTCATCTGCATACCGTAAACAAACAAATGAAGTACCGGTACGAAATAGCTGTATTGACGTGGCTTGAAAAATGATTGGCTATGTTGAACATGTTGTACGCCTTTACCTTCACTTAATTTTTTACGAACGGCATACGTATGTATGTATGTATGTATGTATGTGTAAGTTCTGCCCTGGACAACTCTTACGTGAACATTAAGTATACGTTAAGTTAACCGCATCATTACGGCTTCCGTTTAAAAACACGAGAATTGTTACATCGGTACGTATGTAAGTGAACAATTAGTGAAGGATAAGTTGATCATGATCCCAGCATTAATTAGCTATAAGCTTCACTCATGGTGGACTGTGACATCATCAGCTTAAGAAATATTTTGTCGGACCCATACAGACAATATGTTAACTCCTGTTTTACCTTGATTGATAACACTGGGCCTAGCTAATAAGCTCCACCACGGGGAACCAAGAAACGTGAACTTGCTACCTTCCAGAATAAACAGAGGGTACACTTACCACACTCTGGTGGGAAATAAAAGTTCTCCTATTTTTTTA
Source organism: Timema bartmani (assembly GCA_902151455.1). Lineage (NCBI taxonomy): Eukaryota > Metazoa > Arthropoda > Insecta > Phasmatodea > Timematidae > Timema > Timema bartmani. Next base: position 19,320 of record CABFWB010007570.1, read on the forward strand.
ATAGGACTAGTCGATTAAAGCATTTTGACATCACAATATATTGTCTGCGTTAAATTGGTATTTACAATTATATTGTGGTTTAATTGTTTGAGTTCTCTTGGTGGTTTTAGTGGGGGAGCGGAGGGGTATTATTTTGTTTGATCATTAAAAAAAACTAGTGTCTAGTATTTTCTGCAAGGAATAATCATTTGAGTGAATAAGTTTTTTTAAGCTTATCTTCTTAAAATAGCAATAAAAAAATACATAGAAACATGAAATAAGAATACCTAATTAGGCCTATTTTGGAAAACATTCAATGTAAATAATGTCCTGGCACCCATTGTTTGTTGAGTCCAAATATATTTTTGACTTGGATATATTTATTAACTATAACACAAATAATTACCGTAAAGTACTTAAAAGTAAAGTTATTTTCATGTAAAACCCCAAGTATTATTAAGAATCTTAGCAATTTTTGTTTTACTTGTACAGGGCTCTAATACACACAAGATGTGCTTGTTTGTTTTATTTTTGGGCTTATGGTTATTTTTTTAAAGAGCATTTTCATAGTAGCCTCACCAGTGGAACTACTATGATACACTCATTTGAATGATGAATGAGGATAACTTTGACACATTCAATACAAAGGTGGGGCTATTATGAACATATTGGAATACAAATCTTTTGAGTTAAATTATTTTCAGTGACGGTTACGGTCCTTTTTCTCCGCTAATGTCTAAAAACTGACATTGACCGTTGAAGAAAAAAATCTCATATCAGTAGGAAATAGGTTTAGATATGCAATAAAGTGCTTTTTTATTAGTAAAAGAGCTGTATTACATTGAAAAAAATATCTGAAAATTTAAGTGATACACAAAAAATTCACTTTCTCAGGGAAAATGCCTAAATTTTTGGGCTCGCTAAAATGACCCGTTTTAACAAAATAAACACCATCATGAAAACTAAAGGTAGCTAATAATATAATGTTCTTCAAATTAACCAATGGGGACTACTGTATTTTAACAGGAATTACTGCAAATGTTTGTTTCAAAGTTTCTTCACTGAAATCTTTATAGTGCCAGGCACCGAGTTTACGCACACCATGTACAAAGACGCACTGTGAAACAGTACTAATCTTTTTTAAACTCCACTATTACATTTCATTGTTCATTTCTGCAACAGAGAAAAGAACAAAATAACAATATCTTCCCAAAAATAAATTTTACCCCCCAATAAAGTGCGAAAAAATTACCACTTTGTAAACTTTTGGTAAAATGGTTTATTTTCACATAATTAAAAAGGTATTCGATATACCAAAATAATGCTAATAAACCAGGCTATAAGATGTAACACTTAAAATGACGATACATGTGGTTATATGACCTGGGCACATAAAAGTTTGGACCTTAATTTTTTTGCAGTTTTTTGGTAACAGAGAAAAAAAATCCTGTTACTAAACCATTCAAAATATCATATATCTAAGCATATATTCTGAAAGCTAATGAAATTCTGCATCTAATCGATGTTAAATATAAGGCAATCACCGCTAAGTTCTGGGAGTAGTCGCATTTAAAATCTTTTTCACTTCCACATGTTGAAGTTGTACCACCGTGTCAAAGTAGGGGCTAAACATTGTTCTCGTGCTCACCTACAGCAAAAAACTTTTAGTAGAATATTTATTGATTCACATTTGAACGATCAATTGAAGTTGAACACATCCCAACATTAAAAAGTCTGTAATTAAAGAAATATACTAAAGAGACTCATTGATACCATTTGATTTTTAACTAAACAAGAGCTACCATTTTGTGGTCACCATAACTCAGAGTATTCTTTAGACAAAGGAAATGATAGAGATTGTTCAGATTGTCAGTGATGATGAAACTTTATTCACAGATCTTTAAAATAGTTCAAATTTGTATTCCTAGGAACATCCCATCAAATACAAAACTAATTGTGCTAACATATTAGGAGTGGTGCGATCCTTGAAGTGTTTATAACGCAGATTGTGGCCATACTTTTGGATGAAACAACGAATGTCAACAATAAATTATAACTGTCATCACTTGTTTGCTATATAGATGAAAGTGCTGATGTTCAAGAACACTTTCTGCACTTTACTGACGTGCGAAAGACAAATCAGCTGCAGCTTTGTGGGAACATGTTCTTCTAGTAGCCCAATCTTAGGATAGTTCAGCTGTAATACGTCAGGAAGAATTGGTGATTTGCAATCACAGTAATTGTCTTAACTTAATGTTGCAGCAAACAGTGCTGCATATTCCTCAGTGTCTCATTCAAAGTTGAACAAACAAAATGAAGCAATAAAAAAAATGTAAAAATGACTATGTAAACACTGTACAGTATGAGCTTAAGACGTGTTTGTTAAGTTTTTGAAGTTTTTTTTAGAATATCCAGGAGACTGGAACAGTAACACTGTTCAATTACAAGGATTTTTAAAATTTTGTAATAGTTTCGAAACAGGTTTCTCACTTGAAAATTTCATTAGTATATTTCTTCATGATGCAAAAGATGATCAATAAAGAATCATCAAATGAATAACCAAAAGTCGTTCCCAATAAAAATAAACTTAGTTCCTTTGTTTAGATTTGAATGTGTTTCTTCCAATGATTATTTTAACTAGCATCACGCATATCTGTGTCACATTATTCATATGGCAGGTTAATAGCCTCAGCTGGTTAGGCACACTTCTAAGTAGAAGAACCACTTATCTTCAAAATGGGTACCTAAACCCAGATTAGCCAGCCTCTTAACTTCTCCTACTGTCAGTTTATGCATCCCACCTAAACATTTCTTGATAATATTTCATGAAAATACCAATAAGGTACATTATATTATATTTATATTAAGTATTGAAGGTTTTCATAACTGTATTGATAAATATGTGCCATTAGTCATGTTTTAATAATACGCCAATAAGACAGCAGCAGGAGTTCACTCTGATGACTTGTCACTTGGGAGAACCAGGAGTTGGTCTTACAGTGTCTAATGACAAACTATACATTTTGAAAATTAGTGCTGGTCCAAACTCCCTTTAAAATATGTTTTTTAACTTTTCAGGTGATGACGAAACTGCTGATCGAGATTGGAACTTGTACTGGGATATCATATACAAGAATATCACAGTTGAAGATATCAGTAACTATGAAAAGAAGTATAAAGGTAGGTTTGGTTTCCTTGCTCAAAATTTGACAGTAAAATAGATTTCTTTCATTTAGGCATCTTGTAAAATAAATTAATGTTTAGGAAATATCCTATTTTATTTATGTAAGGAGGAAGACCAAAACAATATTATTTTAGTAGAGGCTAGTGGGAATGTAGTACAGGCACTCCTCACTTAACCACCGAGTTACATTCCTACAAATTGGTCACTAAGCAAGGAACTTGATCTTTTTTATTTATTTTGAATAAACTTTATAACTCTGTTTAAATTTGCATTTCTTACTTATTATAGAACAAAAGAATACAATCATCAAAAACTATAATGATGTACCAAAAAAGTTAATTCATAAAAAAATCAGATTAATACCTCTTTTAGTTAACAAATCCTTTAGAGAGTAATTCAGGGTCATCATCATTCTATGTCCGCACTTGCCGCCTCACCGCCGATACTTCGATTATACAGGTTGAATCCCCGACAAAACCGTTGAAACCATCCATGGATTGCCATAAATGTTTCTGTCGATTCTTTGCCTTTGGGTGCCTTCAAAGTCTCAAAGTTATTGTGTGCCTTTAAAGTCTCAAAGCTATTGTGTGCCTTAGCTTGAATTATTAGAAGGCTCATCGGCATTCTTTTTTGTAATGGTCGTTAAACCAGATCACAAGAAATGTTTCCATTTCATAAATGAGGCCTTTCCACTGGCTAGTTATTATGGCTTTAAATCCTGCCAATGCTTTCACTGCCTTTTTACTCTATCTTTATTCTTCAAGATCATCAAAACTGTTGACTGCTCCAAGTCACTTGCTCTAACCTTTTCACCAGCTTCATCGTCGTCTATGATATTAATTTTCATCACAAGAGCAATGGCCTTCCTTCGATTTTTGGAGCTTCCTCCAGGTGAAGTCGTGCTTTTCCTTTTTGCCGACATTATTCTATGGGGTGCACAGTTAAGTTAAAATTTAAGAAAGAAATACTGAGCTCTTGTAAATCTCAGAACACTTTGTTTACTGACCGACTGCACTGCGGGAATGTTATCACGTAATAGGAATGGAAATATATAGATATATTAAACACATGGATATAGGCCTACTAACAACAAAAATTTATATATAGTATTTATATTGATATTTGCTAAACAATATATTGTTTGATTTGTTGATATATTTAGAATGTGTGAATCACTTATAAACTAAACTATTTTTTCTCTCATATTTTGTTAACTGGATCAATTTTTTACTATTTCTATTAACCTTGAGTGTTGTTTTTCAATAGATAAATATTAAAACCTTAAAAAGTGAAAAGTGGCAAGGGGTAGCATAAACAACCATTTAAAACCAAGAGCTGTAAAGATGGTCGTAAGTCCAAATGTCGTTAAATAGGTAGGTCATTAAGTGAGGAGTGTCTG
>CABFWB010007571.1:0-23872 GCA_902151455.1 Timema bartmani
CTGGAGAGATTGCTCAACTGTAGATCGTATCGCTCCAAAGTTGAAGAGACAGCATTAAAAATATCACTGCCTTTAGTAGTAAGCCTACCACTCATTGGAAAAAGAGCGGCCATATCTTCTGTTATGGTAAAGTCAATGTGAATTTCCCTGGTAAAAATAGCCAACTGGGCAGTGTCTGTAATGTCAGTACTCTCATCGAAGGCCAATGAAAAAAACACAAACTGAGAAGAACATTCTTTAGGTGTATTCTCAATATCGCTCGCTAATTCTTCAATACTTCTGGCCACAATTACTGCTCACAAGAAAACTTTTGAAAAAAATGTTTGTTGTGATGGACACACAACTTCAGCTGCCGAATCCATACACTCCTTTACAAATTCGCTATCTGTAAATGACTTTTGATTTCAAAGCTATTTTCTCAGATATAATATAACTTGTCCTAACACTTAATCCCCTTTCAATATTTTGCTTCTTAGATGACGTTTGTTGACAGTAAAGTTTTTTCTTCAAATCGGCCACGTTATCTGATCTCAGTTGCCCTTTAACTGAATCCATTTTGGATGAGTGCTTCGAGTCGTAGTGCCGCTTTAAATTTTATTCCTTCAACACTGCTAACTTGTCATTACAAAGCAAGCAAACTGGTTTCTCTTTAATATTTACAAAACTAAAAATACAAGTCCGTCCAATTCTCATTGAACACTCTTCACTCTTCCCTAATTTTTCGCTTTTTACTTGTGATTGCAGCCATTGTTAAAAAACTGAATACAAAAATTAATGTACCAAACAAAGTACAAACAACACCACACTACAAAAGGCTGACGCGTACTGAGAGAGGAGGGAGTGAGGGTAGCTGAAAGTCGGCTAGATGTTTGACCTTGAGTTTCAGTGTTGTCACGTGCTGCAAAAGTATCGTGAGGATTCCCAGTTAGAGGTTTTGGGTCTCAGTGTTGCCACATGCTGCATAAGCATTGCGAAAATTCCCAGATTAGAGTTTTAGTCCTAAAAAAAAAGTATTTTACTGAATATTCAAACAGAAAAATTGTTGTATGTAAAATTGGTCCGTGGGCCGCATAAAATTACTCGGTGGGTCGCAAGCGGCCCGCGGGTTGAGGACCACTGATTTAGAGGATGGCCTTCTTGCACTCACTGAATATGAAGATCGTGACAGTGCTCATGTTGAGTAAGTATTTTGTTTTTCATCGTTTTAATATGCTATTTAGTCCATTTGCTGAGAGTGACTTCGTCTCCATCCACCAAACTATTTTTCTTATATTGTAAACAATATTCTGTCCTAATTAATATATTCATGAAGATGGCAGATTATTACAATTCATTTCTCTGCGTTGCATCCCTTGACGGCAAGTTTCTATAACAACCACGCTGATATGTCTTCAACTAAACTCTATTTTACCCTCCATGACTTCACTACTGAACTTTCTGCACCACTGTTTTATTCTTATAATATATTTTTATAACATATTTAATTCCTGCCTGTGCTCGAACCCCGATATTTCATTCCAATATCCATCTACATTTGTCCGGCACCGTATCAACACTGGAAACTGAAGTTAGCTGTAATCTAGCAGCAGGTTGAGAGGTCTACTACCTTAGGGGTGCTAAGTTTGACTGGTCTTCGTATTTTATCTTTGAGCGCGTCTCTTTAATGAGTTTTACTTTTATTGTTATTACCTATCTTTTGTTTTATCCTTCCGACTCTGTTCTAATCCCAAGATTATTTGTTTTCTCTGGTTCCAAGAGTAGTGAATCATTCCTCTATGCACGCTTTCATTGTTTTGCAACCTCTATGTTTTTCTTTGTTTGGTTACCTCGACAACCATTGTGGAAAAAGATTCAAAATCTGTCCCACAAAAAAGGACGCGCTGGTTTTACATGGAAATCTTGAGTGCCAATACTAAAAGTTGTTTTAATGGTATAAAGTTTCTTTTCTATCAACTATCACTGGCTGGAATTGAAGCCTGGACTATTTTTCCTCCCAGACAAGGGAAATTTATTAGAATAATAAGTAACTTTGTTTATATGATTTAAAATGCGAGTGCTACAGCCATAGCTAATAAATGGTATGGTTTCTTTTCTCGTCACATCAATACTACAAGGAAACGAGTAAGATCTTTCATTTTTGCTAATAATTCAAAACTACCAATTTGTTTGTTGTTATCCGTTGAAAGACCGATTAATTTGGATGATTTTCCTACTGTAATCCTACAAACACTATTACTAATCCCCCCTGCGAAATGGGGTTTAGATTAGTCCCGCAGTAACCACTGCTTGTTGTAAGAGGCGACTTAAAGGGGAGGCTTTTGTGCAGGAAGTACTTCGTGCAGGAAAAACCTATCCTATATCCTTCCTTTCACCTCCTTTTTTCTTCCATCCTTTTCTCTCTCCTTCCTTCGCTTTATATTCTTCCTTCTTTTCATCTTCTCTTAATTTCCTTACTCCTTTCTTCCCTTCCCCCTGCCGTCCAGTCCTGCACGGAAGCTTCTGGCTTCTCCGTTGACGACCTTGGCAGCTAACCCGGTTCTCCTCGGACATTTATTGGATACCACTGCACTTGAGCTACGTCATGAGAGTGCGCCGGTTGTAATATCTTAGTAGAAAGGCNTGAGAGTGCGCCGGTTGTAATATCTTAGTAGAAGGGCCTTATGGATGACAATAACCGGGTACCCTACTTTGAGAAAAGACCGGTTGCGTTCATGAGGGCCCGGACTTAAAATTGGCAATTTCCTGCACCCACTTGCTGAGACGACCTCTCTCCTGGCACTGCCCCATGCGAAGGTTGTCATGTCTAGTGTCGTGTGGGGCTCCCTGTCAGGAGGGTTAACAGGCCCTCATGTGGTAGTACCAACTGGGATCACCATGGGTCTACGATCCAAGTACGGTGCAGGTTGTCCCCAACATAAGGCATGGCCAACTCCTTTGTCGCAGCTGACAACTTACTGTCCGCTGGCAACTCACTGCCCGGCTACTCACAGGGCCGTATTAATGATAAGAGGTGGAAACGGGTGAGGCCGTCCAGCCCTATTTTGGAAAAAATCCAAGAAGTGGTGAGGCCCCAGCCTTGCTTCCTGGTGATGTCTCGAGTTGATGGCAATGAGAACCTTAAATGCGTCAGCCCATTTATCCTCGAAAGAGTGATAAATGGTGCATCAAAATTGGACGTCTCGTTAAGGAAATTGTGTGATGGCACTATTTTGATTCAGACTGCAACTGACGTTCATTCCTCCAACATTATGGCTATTACTGAAATACCGTCGAGTAATAAGGCTTATGTACCGGTGAAGGTGGAACCTCACAGGTTCCTCAATGTTTGCAAGGGAGTGGTCACTTGCTATGACTTTGACTGCGTGAGCATTGAGGAGATCTTTGAGGAGCTTTCCCCTCAACACGTTACCGAAGTGTACTGTATTGTCACCAAAAAGAAAGGACAAGAAAAAAAGACGGATACGTATATCCTCACATTTGCGACTCCTACCCACAGGGTCCGGCCGTATGCTCCCAACCCTCAGCGCTGTTTTCAGTGCCAGGAATTTGGGCATACAAAGCTGTGATGCCGTGGTAAGCCGACCTGTGCAGATTGTGGACAAGAGGCTCACGATACACCATGCTAGTCTCCGAAGTTCTGGGTAAACTGCAAGAGTCCACATTCTGCCTGGTCTCAGGCCTATCTAAAATGGAAGGTAGAGAAAAAAGTCCTGGAGATTCAATCCAAAAAGAAGATCTTATATATCCAGGCACGCAAGGAATACGTATCTAGTCAGGCTCCAGTATTTCAAACTTCATATAGCTAGATTGTCAGTCAGAACATCAACTGTCTCAACTGCTATTGCGCAGTCAATATTCCAAAGACGTCATCATGACCCGTGCCATTGGACTCTGCTCGAGACCCAAATACCTATAATGCGCCAACTACGTCGGCAACTAAATTTGTTCAGGAGGCGACATCTTCAGAAATGCCGTCTCCTCCACCTGTACCCCCGAGAAGCCCTTGGGGATTTCCCCCGGGCCCACCTCGGGGACCTCCCCCAACCCCACGTCGGGGACCACCTCAGGGCTCATCCCCGAACCCCCCTCGGGGAACAAAAGTACTTGGAGCCGTTGATGGTTCGCCTGCTCTGATCTCTGGGTCTCCGGAGGTTAGAGTGGGTGGCAGAACAGGTGAGGCCGCAAAGGCGAATCCTGCTGGTGCTTCGAGGAAAGCCCAGTGAGGTATCGCCGACATTAGTACCCCAAAAAAAGCATCAAAGGCTGTAACAAAGCCTTCACGCACAGATTTAACGCCCAAGCCTCTTCTGGAAAAACAAAAGCCTCTCTTGAAACGAGAGGTCCAGGAGAGACTTGGCAAGGCCAGAAGACCTAAAAAGGTCCTTAACCAATTTTTATTTTTAAGAGATAGTGCCATGGATTGTGTGGACAAATTTATATTTATACATAATGTCGCTACTACAATGGAATTGTAGGGGTTTTCATGCCATGTAGAGGAAATTAAACTACTAATTTCTTCCCTGTATCCGCCCATCTTGTGTTTGCAGGAGACCCACTTCCGCCTTTTGACAACCCGATGCTTCGTGGGTACAATGTATATCGTATCAAAAAGCCATCCTTTGGTCGAGCTAACGGAGGTATGGCTATACTCGTATGAAGCAATATATACCATAAGCATATTAATATCATGTCTAATCTCCAAGTAATCGCTGTCCGAATCTCCCTTTATATGGAAGTGACATTATGCTGCATCTACCTCCCACCAGGTGAACATGTTTCAAATAGGAGCCTAGAGGCCCTCTTTACATAACTTCCCGCCCCCTATATCATCTTGGGGGACCTAAACGCTCATAACCTTGTTTGGGGGTCTAATTTTACAGACTCCTGTGAGAAGATGGTAGAGAATATTCTTGTCTTGGGAAACCTGGTGTTATTGAACACCGGGACCCAGACACACTTCTCCACATTTGATGGTGTATCCTCTGCCATCGACCTAACTTTATGTAGACCTGGGATCGCTGCTCACTTCCTTTGGGAGGTTCACTCGGACCTATGTGGGAACGATCATTTCCCCATTCTGCTTTCACCACTTCAAGATCCTCCTAGTACAACATGGCCACCCCAGTGGGTTATCAAACGTGCAGACTGGGATACATTTCGCGAGCTCGCTGTGTTTGATGAATCCCATTCTTCTGACATCAATGTTAAGGCTGGGCATTTTACTTCAGCAGTCATCGCGGTGGCGAGGGAATCCATCCCTAAATCCTCGCCACCGTCCTGTTCCCTGGTGGAACGAGGAGTCTCGGTTGGCCATTTCTGACCATCGAAGGGCCCTACGTCTCTTTCATCAAGTCCTACTTTTGAGAATCTGGAGTCTTCCCGGATTCTACGTACTCGAGCTTGCCGTATTATTCGAGAAAGCAGAAGAGAGTCTTGAAAAAAGTTTATTTCTACCCTTACAATTTCCATTCCCACAACTAAGGTTTGGGACAATATTCGTAAACTACATAGTAGCAAAAGTACCATTAATAATATACCTGCCTTCATGTCTAACAGTTCGCTTTTCTCCTCCCCTGTGGAGGTCGTCAATGTATTGGGCTCGATGTTTGCCGCTATTTCTAGCACTGCGAGCTACATTAATCGCCTCCGGAGGTGAGTCTGGGTGTCATGTTCTTAGATCTAGAGCAGTGGGTTTCGACCCCTGCTCAGAACAAGCTGTGTTCCATAAGGGACGGTGTGTCGCAGTGGCTCTCGGGACGAGACTCTGCGTCGGGCATACATTTCTAACCCACGGATTTTTATTAAGAGGAGATCCATCTCCATTGTGTGAATTTTGTGATGCTTCCCTTAGTGTGTATCACATTTTGGAGTAGTGTTGCAAGTATGCCCCTATTCGCCTGGCTCTAGATTTTAAAGGTGACCTTCAGTTTTTATTACGCGACAGTGCAGAAGGAGTTATTTATTTACTCCATTTTATACACCAGGTGAATCTTTTTAGTGCCATTTAAGTCACTTTTATAAAGTGACTCATCTGGATTTTATCTCATATTGAGATCTTTTTAACATTTTAGTATACTTTAATAGGTTTTTTTGTCGTTTTAATAATTTTAGTACACTTTATCAGGTTTTAACATGTTTTTAATATCGTTCAAGGCCCTAATGACCTCAATTTGTCGATGGGAGGTCTCTGCATCGCATTTTGAAGACACTACTTATGATGAATTATCGGCCATGATTAGTCCATGCTACCCACCTCGGTGGCCTAGTTGGCTAACGTGCCAGTCGTGTTGAGTCAGACCACCGAGGACGGGGAGATCAAGGTTCGAATCTCGGTCGGGTGAACTGGGGGTGGTTTTTCCTAAATGGTTTTCCACTCTCCCTCCACGCAAATGCGGGTTCACTTCCTCTAAATTCAACCTTCCCAATTCCTAATCCATTAGTGTAATTAGTACTTAAGCGTATAACCCGAACGAGTAGTAAGACGTGGTGCTAAAATTAAATTAAATTATTAGTCCTGCTCTGCTGGAGGACGACCCTGATAGACGCATGCAGTTTTTTGAAGTACTGCTTGGTGAACTGCAACATAATGACATGCTCCGCAAGATTATTTGGTCCAACGAGGCATGCTTCAAATTGTCGGAATATATCAACAAAAACAACTGTGTGTTTTGGAGTGCCACAAATCCGCACTTGGTCATGGAGACTGAATTGAACCAGCCTGATGTCACTGTCTGGGGAGGCTTATCATGTGTTGGTGTCATCGGTCCAGTTTTCTTTAACCACTCTGTCACCATTGTGAACTACCTGCTGTTGTACCACAGATCAATGGGCGACCTGACGCACAGTCTCAAGTGTTCTTTCACCAGGATGGTACATATCTGTACCAGGAGTTTCCTAACCGATGGATTGGCCGGCATGAGAGCGTTGATTGCCCTCCTCGGTCCCCTGACCTCACTTCGATGGACTTTTTCTTCTGGGGTGTGGTTAAAGAGAACGTGATTGCCAGGAAACCACGTACCGTACCAGAGTTGCGCCAGTACATTACAGAAGCGTGTAATTAGATAGATATGAATAAAGAACTGTGTGAGACTGTGTGTCTGACTGTTGCAGACTGTTTACAATATTGTGTTAATGTTGAAGGAGGACATTTTGAACATGTCAAACAGTAAATGTCTGTACAGTACAAATGTACTAGTGCCGTGTGGTGTAGTGTAATTTAAGTGTAACAATGGGGGCTATGTAACGTTTAAGACTGTGGAAACAACAATAGCAAGTGTTAAGTGTACTTTTACCACAAGCTTTCACAGTACAGAATAAAATATGTATGTATTTATCAAGTGTCAGTCTACTTTTGCCACATCTTGTATATCTATTTCCTCCGAGGTTCATAATTTTTTCCAAGATTTATTCGGAATTTGAAAGTTAAATGAAGATTCGGATTTGTAAACTAGTGGATTCGACCCAACTCTAATTAATAATTTATATTTGTTGATAAAAGATTGCTTGTTATTGTGTGTTGCAGGCCATGACAGGCTGCGAGGCAGGGGAGTTAACGGAGGTTTGTGGTCCTGCGGTTGCGGGCCTTTTGTCGCTCTGGGACTTAATGCTGCTCAGGGTGGAAGCCGTGAGAACCGAGGAGACCTATGTTGCCACACTCTGCGACGAGTTACAGGCGTTGTTGGAAAAGGTTCGCTCCTTGGCCAGTGATATGTTGAAGCCTCGCAACGTGGAAGCAAAGGAACATCATTTTGAAGTGAGAATTTTATACTTTATCTACATGTAACTAAATAAATATGATAGAATTGTAGACAAATGAGGTACAAATAAAAGGAAATAACACCAAGACGTATTTACAAACGATTTAAACAATCCAACATATAATCTTCCTCGGGAGTTTGTTGTATCGAAATACTCAAGTGTGATTTATTTTTATATGTACTTCATTTTTTTACATTTATATCATATTTATTTAATAACATATTTATAATTTGCTTAATGCATTTTATTTCATAAACATATAAATATATTAGTAGGGATGGGCACTTAAGAATCCCTTGAATCCTTAAAGTTATTCAAAATTCAAGGACAATTTTGGACTTTAGTTGTTGTTTTTGAGCTCTAATATTGTTTATTGTTGGTTCAGAACCATTTATAATTATTTTATTAACTCAACTAGGCCCCAGAACAGTAATTTAACACTTAACTGAATGTATGAATTCATGTTATGATGAATGGATTATAAGAAAGAATGTTAACATTTAGTTACAATTAATATTTTCATTAAAATTAAACATTGAAAGAAGAATAAAAGGATGAGGCCTACACACTTACTAGAAAATTGTAGGCCTCAAAAGTTCACAACCAAACAGAACAAAACGCATACCGTATTGGCCCGAATATAGGCCACACCCTAAATTTTCAACCACTTTCAGAGAAAAAACAATATTCTCACTTAAATATGATCATTGTGTATTAAATCATTTGAAAAGAAAAATTATTTACCGGTAGGTGCCTACACTTAAATTTAGGTTACTTAAATATATAAAATCACTTTCAGAGAAAAAACCCACACTATTTACACTTAAAATAATATCACTTGGTCATAAAAAAGTAAGTTATTCATACTCAAAATTAAATCGCTTGGAAAAAAAAGGTAAGTTATTCATACTAAAAATGAGATCAGGTGGCAATTAAAAAGTAATGATACACTTAAAATGTGATCACTGAAAAAAATAGATGATCTCCTGACATAAGCCTGTCTGAATACTCCCTTCAGAGTTTGTCCTTGAAGGGTTTATTCACAACCACATTAAGGACTTATAGTTGTGAAGTAAAACCTCCTGGAATAACAACAAGATCTGAATTTGTTGCCTTGACTTATTTTTCACATCTGGAATAAGATGACCTTTGAATGCATCAAGCACTAGCATTGCCCGTTTTTTTAGAAGAGCTCCAGGCCTTCTTTTCCACACGACTGCTAGCCAATCGCACATTAATTCTGCTGTCATCCACGCCTTCTCTTGGCACCTGATAATGATTCCACTGGAAAGGGTTTCTTCTTAAAATTACATATGGGGGTAGCTTCCTACCATCAGCAGTTACAGCTAACAATTTTCCATTGCCAGTGGTCTTCACATCCACGCAAGTATTACTTGGCAAGTCGAAATACATGGGTGTTTCATCGGCGTTTCCAATCTGACTAATCTGTCTATGGAGGCCAATTACATACCGTTGATATTTCACCAACTTCTCTCCGTAGTCAGTGGGCAACTTTTGCGCTAAATAAGTTCCTTGTCTTAGTGACAGATCACTTCTGTGCATGAATCTTCGGCACCACCCAAGGCTTGCCTTGAATTCCTTTTGTGGCATTTGTAGCGCTCTTGCAGTTTCTTGTGCCTTCAATCTGATTACATCACGACTTATTGAATATCCATCACGTCTCTTTTCCTTTACAAAAGAAAGAACACACGTATCAATTTCGGGATTACGGCCATGTTTGGGTCCTCAAAAGGCTTTTTGCGTTAAGATGGCGTTCTTATGTTTGTTTTTTTCTAAAATCCCCGGCCTATGTTCTCATCAACTCCGTATTTTCTTCCTGCTTCCCTATTACTCGTAGTTTCTGCGTAGTTTATCACCGCTAATTTAAAATTGGCATCATAACTTCGTCTAATTCCCAGGCTAAAACAGACTTTTTTCTCAACATGATCTGCCATGTTACACTTCCGAATTTAATACACGCACTAAATTATTGTTCTCACATTAGAATAAATGTTGACCAACATAGTAAAACAAAATCTAACTCAAAATATTTAAGTTCCCGTTGCCAAAAGGATATATTGTCAATAGAATGCACTGAAGAAACTAATTTTATTTTGGCTCAAATATTGTACACACAAGTAAGATAGTCATTCTTCATCTATTTTTAAATAATTTTGCCAACTATCAAGGTTCATCTTTTTTTTTAAAGTGGTGGCTATTAACTTCGATATATATTGATTTAACTATATTCTTATACTATAGGTACAAAATTGAATGTTTATTATAACATTAAAGTTTTATGGGAGCTGCTTCTTGGGAAAAAATTGCGGCCTATCTTCGGGCCAATACGGTAATTATGTCATTTTCAGGGTACATCAGTCCCTTTCTTCAGTAGAAGAGAGAAAACACAGGTTGGACTATGAGAGCATGGCTAGAGATAGACATGGTCATTTAGATACTAATATTATCTGTTTATTGATTCAAAAAAAGTTTAGGCTTGGATTCTTCAGTTGCCTGTTCATACTTGCATCTTTATTAATGGTAGATATGTAGGTAGATTGGTAGGTGTGTGTATCATATTTAATTATACAATTATTAAATAAAATTATCTGTTATTGTTTGTATAGAAATTATTTACTGGTGTGAGTAGGCCTGCTTGGAAGGAAAGGAGAGAATGTTAGCTAGGATTGAGTCCATGTGGGTGCCTGGATTTGGTTATATATTGGTGAGCAAGTTCCCACCTACGAAGATGGGAAGCATTGCAACTATTAGAGAGGTCTTGTATAACTCTAGTACGATAGCATGAGTCAAAATCTGATTTATGTGTTTAGGCATGAAGTGCTACAGAGATTAGGGGCTGTAAGTTTGAATGTGATTCTTGGAGCACTGTTAGAATATTTTGTGTGAGAGGTGACGAGGTTAGGATAAATCAGAGTTTGTCTAGTCTTTCATAATACTGGATGGTGAGCGGTATGTCATTGGAAGGATGTTTCTTGGTAGGTTCTTGATTGGATAGGGCTCTGTTTATTTGACTGTTGACTATGTGTTTGGGGTATCTCGGTCTGTGAAAGCCCCGAATAGTTGTTGACATTGCTTGTCAGGGTCTTCTTCATCAGAACGTATACATTTGGCTCTGTTAGCTAGGATATAGGGCGTAGACCGCTCTATATAAAGAGGATGGTTGCTTTGGAACTGGAGGTACTGTTGATGGTTGTGACTTTGGTGTAGACTGTGTTGTTTATGTTTCCCTAATAAAGGTTTAGTTCCAGATCCAAGAATATGGCATGGTGTTGTGAAATGTTCCGGGTGAATCTGATGGTGCTATGGTTATTTAACATGTTCAGGAACTGTAGTAAATTAGGTTCAGAATCTGTCTAAATCATGAAGATGTCAATACAGCTCATCTAGCAAAGCAGTTACAAGAATTCGGATTGCAAAAAGTTTTTCTCTAGTTTGCCCATGAAGAGGTAAGAGCAGGAGGAGGGTAATTCGTGTACCCATTGTTGTCCCTCAGATTTGAATGTAGTGTCAGTCCAGGAAGCTGAAAATGTTCTTTTCAAGTATGAGGTGAACAGATTCTACTGAAATTGGGTGGTCTTTTGTCCAGAAAATGTTTCATGGCAGAAAGTCAGATTTTGAGCTTCAAGCCGAGCTCTTCATTAAAGCTCGGGATCGAGAAAGTTTTGTAGGCTTATCAGTTTTTAGATTCCTCTTGATATACATACAAATAAATTTTTAAAACACAGTGTTAAGTATAGGCTATTTAATTTAGTTCACTTATAAATCATTTGGTAACTTAACATTTGCCAAAATTAATATCACATTTCATATTAATAAGGTAAAAGAGCTTTAAAACGACTTTACCAGAAAACATAGTAAATACTGTTGTTGATTTTGAATTATCCTTGTTTGAAGTTGTATTGCCATTGCAAGGTAATGAAAATAAAAATATCTAAATAGATTAAATAACCAACCAATCATTATTTTTACTACTTTTACATTATCCCTTTCTAAAACTAAAATTTCAGTCAAATTAAAAAATAAATATTAATTGTTTTCGAACTTAAGATATTTAAAACTTGTATAAATACGTTCAACTTCGCAACCAGCATTAGTTATTATTTAGTTAAAGAAATATTTTTATAACCCCGTTTAAAATCAGTGTGTGATCAATATTGCGATAAATATTTTACCAATTTTACTACATTTAAATTTAAAAAACCTTTACTATTTCATAATGTTTACTAGAAATATTTTTTTAACCATCTTATTTTTCATTTTAAAATATAAATATCACTTTTCATAAACATTAAAAATTGAATTGAAATAAATTTCATAAAAAGATCATTTATAGTAAGAACCCATACAAGGTGCATTCACAACTGCACATAGAGGAATGGAATTGGTACAGAAGAAGTGATCATGTGTAATTATTATATTAAGGACTAATAAATAGAATAATGAAACATTTCAAATTTCTTAACTTTTGTGATTTTTACGTTTTTAATTTCTCTCGACACCTTGGAGAGAAAGTATTGTGATCGTCAAAAAATTGAACACAAGATTTTGATAAATGTCGACGTTTCATGACCCATTAAAACCCAAAAATTTGTTTTCGCAATGCCGTCTCTTTGTTGGTATGTCTGTAGAGCCGAAACTATTTTACTGATTGGGCTAAAACTTGGTATCTAGAATTAGGACAAAAAGAGAAATTTGCTCTAACTATTTTGATTAAATTTTGTATCTTGACACTATCTATCATTCATTATAAACAAGATGGCAGTGTTATCATTTTCTCACACTTTACACAGGGGAATTTTCCAATTTCCATGAAGTCTCCGCTACTATTTCAGATACAAAATAACTTATCATTGCTAAGTTGTAAAACTATTAAAGATAAAAATCTTTTATTTGAAATATATTTTTATAAAACCAATAGTTTCTGAGCTATAAGCAAATATAATATTTATTTTTAATTCAGGTCTTTGAAAATGAATTTGATTAGTATGTTCTTTGGTAGATAAACTTGTTTCTCTTTTTTCAATTTTTCTGTAACAGTATTCATAGTTCCTAGTGCCATAGAGTAAGTAACAGTGTATATTATTTCATTTATGATCTTTGGTGTAGTGTTTTTACAACAATGTATACAACTATTATTTCATTTCACAAATCTTACTAAAGAGTTTTTAGTAAATGTATATCTTAAGATAAAAGCAAGAGAAAGTCTGCAGTGTAACATACCATTTATTTTCAT
Organism: Timema bartmani; assembly: GCA_902151455.1. Classification (NCBI taxonomy): domain Eukaryota; kingdom Metazoa; phylum Arthropoda; class Insecta; order Phasmatodea; family Timematidae; genus Timema; species Timema bartmani. The sequence goes on from CABFWB010007571.1 coordinate 13,013, forward strand.
AGGGTAATTAAAGCTATGGAGGCATATTTTGAGGATATATTAGTTTATTAAAAGTAAATTTTATAATATTGTATTATAATTGTTAGTTTAATTAAAGGCATGAGTGTTGAAACCATTTTAATTACTTTTTTTATTCTATTTTTATGTAAGTGTTGTTATTTTTAAATCATGTTTTTTTAAAGTGTTATTTATAATTGTAAAAATTAATGTAAATCTCATTTTAAGAACATGTGTTTTCATATATTTTTAAAGTCTCACATTTTAAAGATGTGGATTTACATTTTATGTTTGTTTTGACTGGTAACATTTTAAATATACTATTTTACTTTAAAAATAAGCAAATAATACTATTAACATTTTAAAATTATGAATATACTGTAACTTGCAAGCTTTTTGAAACACTCAGCTCAAGTTGGACTCGAATGAAAAATACCCAAGCTCGCAGATCCCTAATATATATAAAGCACTAAATTTCCTATAAATACACAAAGAAGTTTACTAATTCTTATAATTTGGAAATGAATCATGTAGTTTTAGGAAAAATGCAGTAAATACTTAAGATAATAGCTGAGGTTTGATGTTGAAAATTTAACTTTTAAAACCAAATCTCAGGATAGCTCTTTAAATTGAATTTAAATATGATAACCTATTTAATTAATTGATATCTTTTTTATTTATATTTTTTTAAATTTGCAATAATTTTTATTTAAAAAACAGGATTTTTTCAATACTTTTACAATTCTAAGACAAGTATAATATTTTATTATTTTACATGGATATATAGCTTTAGGTATAATTTATATTTAAAAAATTCTATATTACAAATATTATTATATTCTGTCCTAAACTGATAAATTATTAAGCCATCACAACATGTAATTGTAATATAATTATTTTAGATTTTAGTCATGTGTATCTTAACTTTAAATATTTTAATTGGCAAAGTATCGAACACCCCAAAAATATTCATTTTGTTAAAGTTTGCTGACTTAAAAATTCACTGTCATGAAGTGGTATTAATGTTTAAAGTAAAATGGTATTTTGTTTGTAGATTCATTAAAGCGTTGTTGTTTCCAGCTCCAAGATAAAGTGCTTTGCTCAGCACTTGGTTTGCCATGCGGTGTCTACAATGTCGATGATCGCTGTCTGAGATCTCGTAAACACAGTTTGTCCCTAGATGATGATGACGATGATGATGAAGCTTCACCACCAACAAAACAAGCCAAGGCTGATTTGAGTGATGACAGCAACCAGCCATCTCGACTATTGCAACCTGCCCACGATAGTAAACTTGATTTGAAGAAGAGTGTCTGTCCTGAAGTGCTCTCTGCATTGACCCTTGTGGCGAAACCGTCAGAAGGACATTTACAAAGGGTAATTAGTGGGATAGTTAAGGGTGAGAGAACTGACAATTTTGACTTGCAGAGCACCCAGGAAAAAATGGACGTGGTTGAAAGTGCTGCGGCCTCTGTGGGCAGTGCCAACATTAGTGCTCAATCTTTTTCTAACATAGACCATCACAGTGAAGCCTTGCAAACTGTTGATGAAATTGTTAATGAGAGTTTGAAAAAACTACAGTTCAACACAGATGCTGTGTCTCAGTCACAAAGCACTGCCAGAAGAGATTCCACCCCAAATCGTGTCAACAAATACATGGTTTTATCAAAATCAGACGATGGTGGGGAATCATTTGATCCAGAAATAGCCCTTGCTTCAATGGGAAAAGTTGATCAACCATCCAACTCGAGTGATTTTGCTACAATGAACATTCCCAACGATTCCGGTCCTTCCTATACTCTTGTGCCAATGACTGGAAGAACTAACATTGATGATACTCATGACTCTTTCCTCGATATGTCTCATATGGAGACAGACTCTAATGACCATCGGTTTGACCCTGAAATAACCATGACTACATTGGGCTTGGAATGTTCAAGTTCAGCAACTAAAAATGAGGACAGTAAATTTATAACTTCCATATCTGCCATGGATACAAGTTCAAAGGTTTCACACAGCACAAAAGATTTGGCCATGTTTAATACCATTTGTAGCAACCCTGCAGTAAGCCATGAACAGTTGACTGGGAAACACGTGTCTTCTTACAGTCCAGAAGAAATGTTAGCATCTATGGAAGAAAACAACCAAACTTCAGACTTAAAACCATCTGATGTGCAATTTTCATTACCTATTCCTCAAGTTAAAATGGAGGCTCTGGCTGATAATAACCCTGATACATTTGCGTTAGTTGGTGAGAATTTGCTAGTGAGACAAAGTGATAAAGTTAGTTCTTATATTGTATCTGGTGTAAAGGAAGAAAACATTGTACCTGTACAGAGTGGTGACAGACAACTATTGTACCAACAATCAGAGAGTACAACAAACAGTTCACCATTTCATGCCGAAATTACTCTTGCTGCCATTGGGGGAGAAAATCAAACTGTAGGGGCAAACAACGAAGTACACGGGATTATTTCATCTTCGTTTACTCCAGAGATGGCTCTTGCTGCGATGGGAGAAGGGGACAGAAACTCCAGTGCCGATTCTTCTGAGATCTCTTTTCAAGTTCCTCTTTCAACATCAAGAGCCGTTGTGAATCAGACAGGGTCCAGCTTTGACCCAGAAGCGGCGCTGGCTGCGATGGGGGAGGGTGAACAATCCGTGCCTGTAACCACTCAGTTCCAGCCAACTGTGACAAGTACTTATCAGTCAAATGTGAGTAGTTCGTCGTCAACATTCAACCTTCAACAAGGATTCATGGAGGTGGGTTTGGATGAGTCGGGACCAGATCTGGACTTTGAGGCTCTCAGTGAAGAGTTTAATAGAAATACTCGGCATAGCTGATCCAAGGGAAAGTCGACCTGTTCGACTGAGACGCAAAGCAAGAAGTGAGTCATACTCTTTGCAGAACTGATGTAAATAGATAGGACCTTTTAAAAGTTGATTTACAAAGTTTCTGAATAGTTCTTCTAAAAATATATTTGGGATGGATGATGGTGTTGAATTGAAAATTGCAAAGTTTAATGTGTAGGCAAGGATAATATACAAATTGGGTGGAATGACTAATAAGGCAAAATGTATTATAAAGTACTATAACAGTGTTTATTTTTTATTTTTTTTATTTTGAAATAATTTATATAGAGATCAACTATAGTTTGATCACTATAAAAACCTTCACAGCAAAACTGAATAGCTTTATTTAAATTATTGTTTTTACTGCAAAAATCTAAAGTAATATATTGATCTAGTATTTGAATAAAAGCTATATGCCAATCTAACACACTGAAATAAAATCAAAATAAAAATTATTTTACTGTAATTGCTTTGAACCTGTATATTTGTATACAATCAGCGGCAAGTGAGCAGTATTGTAAGTGCACAGAGAACTTGTTCTTTCCACTCCGTTTCTTATAATATCAATCTAGTATTACTGACCCACATGGTAATGTTTTCTCGTTGATGCAGGTCAAGTTGTGGAGAACTCTTCACCCAAACAATTTTAACCAAATGTATAGAACTACCTTGATGAATGGTTAACCGTTGATACTGTTTAAAATACTCAGCCGATACTAATAATTTTTTCCTTAAGGTGAATTTAGAAACTTGTGTTTGTGTGTATATCATTGTTTAAATCATTCCGATACATTTTTACATAAAATCACAAGTTAAATATATTACTTTTTAGGGGTGTGTGAAGTCCACTTTTTCAATTCGAATCGAACTCGAATCGGATATGTGAAATATTCTCAGTTTGATTATTTTTTGTTATTTTTATGATTGAAAAATATTTACACATAACTTTAATGCACTAAAATGATTTAAAATTGTTTTATCACACAATTGTTTGTAAAATTTCATTTTAAAATGATAAATTATTCCATTTTATGAGCCAATTACTTCAATTTTTCCCATGTAAATATTAATTTGTTATTTATACAACAGCTCAGAGTAAGATTAATTGGCCATAAATTGAGTATTTTAGCTGCCAATATTTTGATTCACAAAACTTTGTAACTGTTAAAGCCGGAATTTTTTTTCAAAGTGAAGTCAAAGCTTTTTCAAAGTTTCATAGCTTCGCACATGCCTATAATTTGTTCACTATGCACATTGGCATTTATTTTTTCCCACCATGCCTTACTACCTGTCTGGACTAAGATCCTGGAGTGTACTACCAAATGTAGCAGTGCTGGATCACCTCATATGTGCTGTTGGGGAGGGGGGATATGCAAATAAAATTAGAACAAACACAAAGACAGATACAAAGCCGTTACAAAAAAGGCAGCGTTTGCTCTCAAACTGGCGGATATTTGGGCTCACTTTCTCACGTCTTTCACTATCTATTGCAACGATAGTTAATTTAATTATCTTTCAATTACTATTATTTGAAAAGTCAAGTTCCATGCATCCATATTTAAAGACAAAAAAGTCTAATTTTCAGAAAAAATTATATTTTATGCTGATAATTAGCCAGAGCGCCTGCAAAGATCTATTTAAGGAAAACCTCTTTTCACTTGCTGAGGTTCATTGCTATACATGGAAGAAAATACTGGAAAGAAAGATAGCAAAACTAAAAAGAACCAGTATAATATGGGAGTCATCTTTATTTGTTCCTATTCCTTCCATATATAACTATATTTCCTACTTACATGACTACAGATTTGATGTCCAGATCTTGAGCAGGTTTGGCCATTAATCACCTGGAATGGTTCAGAAACATAGCGGCATCTCTTCAAAATAACAACATATTTATCAACGGTTTCAATCTTGTCGTGGTTTTTCATATTTTGTGACTACAAACCAAAGTTCCTATCACAGATTTGGGAGTGTCCCCTCACAGGATATACATCCATACATCCAACAAACTTTTTGACAGCCAGGCCAGAAAATAACAGACTTGAATGATTTTATTTGGTCCAACTGTATTAAGGAATACAACAATCTTTTACACTGAATGGCTTTATCTAATTACTAATGAAATCATACACCATTGAACAGACAGAATTAATATTCTTTTCTCCTTAGTTCTCTTAATACCAATACAAAGTAGGCCTACTTGAGTTATTTCTAGGAAAAACCTCTTTTAAATGTATGGGGTAATTGTATTATATCTGGAAGAAGGTACAGGAAAGGTGGATCGAAACATTTAAAAAAAAACAAAGGAATGAACACAATATGGCTTTAATAGTGGAAGAACACAGTTCATATTTTACATTGCTGCCATTGGACAAAGAGATATGGAAAATGTCCATTCTCTACCTTTTGTGTTTTTAGATTTCCTCTTTTAGGAAGTTGCGTTGCGCGGTTCACGCTCCTCCTGAAGAGTTCCAATAGAATGAAACCTGGGTTGGGGGATTGGGCGGTAACGATTGATTTTCTTCAAGAGTCAACCATTACTGCTTTGTCCAGTGGCAGCAATGTAAAATGTCAACTGTGTTCTTCTTTTCATTGTAAAAGCCATATTGTGTTTGTTCCTTTTATATGTTTCTATCCACCTTTCCTGTAGCTTCTTACAAATAAAGTACTTGAGTTTCAACTGTGACAATGGACAATAAATTGTTAGCCCATAAAAGTATCTTGTGGAACTGTGAGTTGACATTCAATTTGGGAAGGGGTCAAGTCTGTGTGAATTAATCAAACTCCTAGTCAATTAATCTTGGTTCTACTTATCATTTTCTTTTTTATGAACATTATATATATATATATATTTAATGAAGGTGTGAGTCCTCTTTACATGGGTCATTTAGATTCACTTTTAGTAGAATTTTGCATTTGGTGCAGTAATTATTTATCAGTAGCAACATGCAAAATTTGCATTTGCAATAACTTGAATTTTTACATAAATTTCACAGTTTTCACACGAATAAACGAATTTAAGCTTTTTTTTTCTAAATAAACACAATTTCTTTGTAATTTGGCTAATACCACATCATGCAATATAATTTTCAACGCGTTAACACTGGTGAGAGGTGACCTGGTGGTCTAGGGGTAAGGTGTCAGACTTCTGTGTTGGGGATCCGGGGTTCAATCCTCGGTCCCTGCACAGATTTACCTGATGGCCAAACCCTCCCTTCACCTCTGACAAGACGTGTATTAATCACAACTTGTGAATGTGTGGAATGCCAGGCCTCCACCGTGGTGATGATGATAATAATAATAATAATAATAACACTGGCGATAGCGCTATGCCAGGGCTAAAGTTCACACAGCATCAGTTGTTTCTTATTTTTTAAGTATAAAAGGGATTACAGGAAAAATGAGTGTTTTCAGGATATTTAGGCTTTTTTTTCTGAGGTTAACATTAAAAATCACAATTTCTACTTTTACACATTACGATACAATTTCGATAGATCGATTCCTTGTTTTCAGCCTTTAAAATATTTCGATCTAGGTCTAAACAGGGTCATTAATATATGTGAACCTTGCTACAGGCGATCATGTTTGGCAAAATTTTATCTTCTTAATTTTTATTCCCTTCTCCTTATTTGCTAGTAGTTTAGTCTTCTATGACGACATTTTTCGGTGTTGTTATTATTTGGTCTAAACCTAAGTTGATAATCGATTATTTCGATATTACTATTTGTAAGACTCAAAGGTAATGATATTGAGATATCGAGTTTGATATTATTAAACGTGAAATATTTTTTGCTGATTTATATTTGATTTTTCTTCGAATATGTTAATAAATAGTTAAATACACAATATGAACGAAAAATGTACACAGTTTTATCCTAGTTTTTTTTTTAATGGACACTAATTCAACTCATATTTATATAAATAATAACACAGGGTGTCTACCATCTGGGAAAATCAGGCAAAACAGGAATTAGCCGGGAATTTGAAGTGATCGGGAAAAAACGGGAATAAGACGAGAATTTGGTAAATTATAATAAAAATCCGAGAAAATGTTGTTTTAATCAAAATATGAAATATAATTATCAGTAAATTATAATATGATTCAAACCGTCATTTTTTTGTTTGTAGCGGTGTAATATATTTTTAATTCCTAGTAAACAATGTTAATACAAATTAAAAAAAAAATTATTTAAACTTTAAACTTATTATTATTCATAACAAAATATTAATAGAAAAACGAGGTGGGGAGGGGAGAGGGGGGGGCGAGTTAGAAGANAAAATATTAATAGAAAAACGAGGTGGGGAGGGGAGAGGGGGGGGCGAGTTAGAAGAATGTGACATAATTTTTAGTCGGGAATTTTAGGAAATAATCAGGGGAGATCAGGGAAAAAGTCGGGAATTTCATTGGTCAAGTTGAGTAGACACCATGTAACATCGCATTCAGTTTATAATATCATCGCTTTTTGAGAAAAATAACACCACTTTTCCCCTAAAAATAACCTCACCCTTTGCATGTCTCTATTTATCAGTTCCAGGCTCAGAAAAAGTATACAAAGACAGAGTTTGGAAGTATTTGCAGTCTGTAAGATGCTTCATACTCAGAGGGTTGCCTGTTTTTTCCTCAAACTAGGCCTTACACACCATAAATAGGTCTGGGTTGTCAAGTGAAGCCTTTTGGTCTTTTCAAGAGAGTAATGGCTTTGTCGGTGAGGAATAGATGATAAATATTCACCTACAAGTTTCCACACATTGTCATCTAACTTAAGAGGATGGTTTGTGTTTGCCTCTGATCAGAAAATACAAACTGACTGTTGCTAATTTTTGGTTGAATTACCTAAACTCTTTTTTCAGAAAACTCAAAAAGGTTTATGAAAAACAAATGGCAAACTGTAGATTATATTTCATATTTTAAGCTGGTATTTCCAACTAACACCCTTGCCTCATACTAACTAATATTCACTCTTCATTTTGGTATACAAAGTATCGAAAGAGGTTACAATAAAATTATTGTATTATACATACTGTCCCACATTGCGGTAAATATCATTGTTTGTTCCAGTGTAGGCATGTTGTTTCATTGTTGTGAACAGCACATTTGTACAGATTTAAATTGTGTTTTTGGTATATTTCCTTTTAGACTTACTCTGCTCCTATTTTAGCTTATTGGATCATTTTTCCACAATGGTTCTAACCACAACTTCTTTTGTCCTGTGTTTACTTACAAAATTATTAATCTCTCTAGTTCCACTTAACTCACTTGTTGCCATATCCTCACTGTCATTATTATTGGATCCATTTTACTTTTAGATTATGCAAATAGTCGATTATAATACAAATAAACTCAACATTATTATAAAAACACTCATAACCATTAACTCTGTTTACAAACTCAGTTTCAGATGAGTTCTATGAAAAAAAAAGAGTAATTTTATCTCTCCAGTAAATCTGCCGCTACTCAGCCAAAAAAATAAGATGCCGTAACAAAATTGTTTTGTTATACTATATTGTGAAGCACATACTATTAAATAAAATATTTTACAGAATAGGAACAATTTGTCAGAATCGCCCTTTTTTTCCACCCAGCTCCACAATTTGAAAATGAAATTAATCTATTTAAAAAAAAGTATCTTATCTGCTTCGGTAGTCACGGTACTCTCGTAACAGACTAAGTTGCCAATGACGGTGTTCAAATCCCTGTTGGGTTTGCTAAGGGTGGATTCTACCAGATAGTTTCTCACTTTTCCTCCATGCGAATTCAAGTTTAGCTTCTCTTACCTCTACCTTCCTCATAACATTACCATTAGCACAGTGATAGCTCAAACAAGAAAATGCAATGCATAAAACTTTAAGTAACCTTTTTTTTAAATATTGTGACTTGTGGCAAAAAAAAAATCTTTTTCAAATGACATCTTATATCAGTGGTCGACATTTGGCCCACGAAGCTTTCCCTTGTGACCCTTAGGGCCAGAATAAGGAACTGTCCGCTAGAAGCCTAACATACCCATCTGAACGAATAAAGCTACCAAATTATTAAAAAGGAGACTCATTCAGACTCAGTCTAGTCTCAAGCGACTGTACACAAATCTGAAATGGATTGTATTTTGGTTTGTATGTAAAAAAAAATCATAAGTAGCGATACTTGTGGGAAAGGCTGTAATTATATTATATTTGAAATCGATCGCACCACATAAACATTCATTTTTACCACAATTTGAACCAAACCATCATCTCTGAGGTTGGACAACATTGATCCATCAGGTCCCCAGGGCGTTACTTTAGCAAAATATCCCAATATTGGATTATACCGGTGGTGGAACTATGGTACAAGTAGTATCTAGAAAAGGCCTGCCCAACATTGACTAGAGTAAGGGCAACTTGGGGTAAATTTTTGTGTGTGTGTCCAAGGGCAACATGAAATATAAAATGTAGTAACGTGAATGTTTAAAAACAAAGTTTAGTAAACCCTACCTAACTACTACGAAACTACATAAGTGTACATGTCAGTGTGAGGAAAACTTTTTACTGTACTAATGAAAATCACGCAAGTAACCATTAAAATGTTAATGAATACAAAACAACAATATTAAATGGCAAAAAATTCAAAATTCAATTTAGTTCAAAAAAATTTCACAATATGTTTATTATTCAACTCTGAAATTAGTTCACCCAATCAAAGTTCATTGCGATACTTTGCACAGCATATTTTCAGCCAGCATATTGTAGTTTAGAGTGCATGAGAATGGCTCTTACCAAATACAGTCATTTAAATGTTTATCAGTTATGATGACCTGTACTTAGATTTCAATATTTTCATGGTTGAAAACCCTAACTTGCTTAAGTAGGTAGAACCAAAACATGCACTCATCTTTATTGATATGCGGTTTAGAATAGGGTACTTGTCAGGCAGGACTATATTACAAAAGTTGGTATCAATCAATCTAGTGTTCAATGAGAGATCTGTTTGTATATTTATAATCTCAAGTTCTAGTTCACCTACACTTTCCTTGAACACAGAAGAAATATGTTCGGCGCTTTCACTTATGTCGCACTCTTAGGATTAGATACAAAAGACACAGTGAACTTAATTCACTAAAAGTCTTGAAATCTTATATCAAATTCCTGTGAGAGTTTATCAATTCACTGACTGTACAACACAGATCCATCATATTTAATATTATCATCACGACTTAGAACACTCGGAAAGTGTGTGAGCACACCTTTGAAAAGCTGATTTTTCCATAACTATAATTTAGACTTGAAAGAATCAAAGGTGCTTATCATTTTAATTATGGTCTTATTTTCTCCTTGGAGCTCAGTATTCAACTCATTGAGTTTAGCTGTAAGATTAGTGAGGAAAGTAAGATCCAGTATCCACTGAGGATTTGTTAAATGAGGGGAACTCCACAATTACTGGAAGCAGCTCTTGGGACCTGAATAAAACTTAATTCTTCACCTCTACTCAGCCAACAGATTTCTGTATGTAATATCAAATCGCCACACTGTGAAGAAATTTCATTTAATAATTGTTTGAAGAGCCTATGTTGAAGGGCTCTAGCACGGCTTGAGCTCACAACTTTTTGCACAACACTCATAACATGTTGAAAATCGATAACTTTTGTACATAGAGATTGCTGATGAAACAGTAAAAAAATCTGGGGAATCAGATTTTTGTTACAAAGGTCAATTGAGCCAATATTCTCACTGGACATTGCAGGAGCACTGTCTGTGGTGATTAACACAAGTTTTCCCAAGGGAATATTCATTTCCTGAAGGCAGGTATAAAAACTTTTAAATATGTCTTCCCCTCTAATGGTAATGTTATCCACCATCTTTGAAGACCATCCTGACATCTGTTGACTCATCTAGTTGAATGCTAAAAAAACTCACATATTTCAAGATCTTACCTTGGTTGTTGATCAATGTCATCAGACTTAGGGCCAGTTTCAGTCAGATTTAGTACGCCTAAAGTGCGAGTCGATACTAAATACAGGACGACACCTACCTAGACCA
>CABFWB010007572.1:0-23869 GCA_902151455.1 Timema bartmani
TGGGGTCCTCGACTGGTAGGTACGGTATTTGGGAACCACTGGTATAATACAATAAACCAGGGACTCCCACATTTATTTTTGACCGAAGGAGCCTTTGCACCGAAAAATAAATAAATGCTGAAGCCGTCATAGTTTTCTTTACACTAATATTATGAGCATTCAAAAACGACGGTTAAATCTTACAAGTGTAAAAGATTAAAACAAACGAAAATCATCTAATGTTTCGCTGCGCCTTCGGCAAGTATCCTTTATTCAGATTTGATTTTAAAAATTGGTAATCCTAACTAATGATACTATTTTATAGTGTGACAAACAAAGTATAAAGGATATTGTAAAATGGTCTCACGGAGCACAGTTTGAAAAACGCTGTAATGAACCATTTATCGTAATATTTATAAACGCTTGTTTCCAAAAGTGACGAAAAGAGTTCTAAACATCTGGACTCTGGTTGAGAGGGGGGGAGGTATGAGAGAACCTGTGTACAAATATATACCACATTTGTGGCTCTTTTTTAAATCATTGGGGCCTAACTGTAGTAAGGATTAAATGTGACAAAGTTTTCAAAAATGTGTCATCAGTAAACTAGGCATATAATGATAGACTTGGACACCAATAGATATCCCTGTGGGCCGGTTTGATTTGTGTTGAGGCAACTATTTTAAACTATATAACACTAATTTAGAATTAAATAAATATTGTTTTTTTAAAATGCTAATCAAAAGTTCCAGTAAGTAAGTCTAGGGAGCCCGGAATACATCATTTGTGAAGCTACACGGTGATGTTAAATGTTAAACCGTACTGTTTAGTGTTTCTTGGTGTTCTTTATAAACAATGTAAAAACATTCGTTAGTGAATACCGACTGATGTTTCAAGTGGACTGAATAGTGACGTAATCATTGATAACGTAATGTACTCAGGACTAAATTTACTAATAATAAAGATATAAATACTTTAACTCACCACTTCATCTTTCACTGAAACATAGCGTCAGTGGTATTTATGAATGGATGTTGAGATCCATAATATTTGTGGCCCTGGGACGCTTGGAACCTGCCAGTCCACCCCTGACTAGGCCCTACCCTAATATATATATATGAGCATACAGTTTTATTTATTTATCATGTAAAACACTCTCAAGATACCCAATTTTGAACAAAAACGTTAAATCATATTTCGAAATTTCAAAAATCAGTTATTGGTGAATTACCCTTAATTTGAGGGCTAGAATGAAAATCATTAAAACATAGCTCGGTAAGACCATATAAATTACCATATTATTAATATCAAATTTGAACTAAATCCATTTAACAGTTTTGGCTGTAGTTCCAGGGACAGACAAACAGACATGAGCACAAATAGATTTGTATGACCCACTTTTTTGTGTTGTATCGAGATTCATTATATCCACGAGGTTGAAACTTTTCATTACTTCAATAGCCGAGGTATATTATCTATATGTTAAAGTGAAACATAATACTATGAAATATATATTTATCAAAGAAGACCAAAATACAAATATCCCTGGATTTGTTGGTAAGTAAACACTAACTATTGTCATTTTGGTTTCACCGGCATCTCGTGGTACTCGGTTTAGGCTTTTATCTCACCTTAAGCCTAGGCCACAGACAATGTATACATACACCAAACACTCAGTCTTACGGAAGTTTGGCTGCACTCCTTGGCCACCGAGGAGTGCTAGTTGTTTTAAGTCAGCGGTTATCAAACTTTTTGAATGGCGTACCACCCAAACAATTTCCGTAATTTGGAGTACCACCAAGTCAATGCAGAATATTTACTATTTCTGTACATTTTTAATGGTACCCAGGGATATAATAACACAGACTGCGCGCTTGTACCGGCTGTCTGAGTTTGAATCAACGTTTCCACCCCTCCAACCACAGTTTTAATGGTACCCAGGGATATAATAACACAGACTGTGCGCTTGTACCGGCTGTCTGAGTTTGAATCAACGTTTCCACCCCTCCAACCACAGTTTTAATGGTACCCAGGGATAGGGCACTTCTCTTCTCCATGATAGTTCTCTTACACACCTATAGAACAACTCTCCCTGCTGTCCTCTTCTCATTAGATCCTCTTTACTTCCACCCTTCGCCTCAATCACGCTTCCAAGATATTTCTACCCACTTTACAATATTCCACATCCATAACTACCATTACTAAGTCTTTCCCATGTTCATACCTTCTCTCCATCAACTGTCGTTTGGCAAATATCATACGTGCCCTAAATTCGTGCGGTTCTTTTCTCCACCTTCCGTTCATTTTACTTCTTATTCTTTTTTCCAATACTTTCTCATATATTTTTGTACAGTGGCACATTAGCGTTAATTTGTATACCCCTTCCTGTCTCTTTTCTAGAAAATAGGTACTATAACTCCCTTTTCCCAGTCTTCTGGTACCTTGTTCTTCTTCCAAACCACTCTCAGTACCCTGTATAAGCGTTGTATAACTACTTCACCTGCTGCTCTTATCATTTCCACAGTAAGTTCGTCCACACCTGGCGCTTTTCCTTGTTTTATCCTCTTTAATGCGTCCTCCACCTCTTTCCTCCTCTTCTGCTATTTATTCCTGTTTCTTTCACTCTCATCCCTTTCCTTATTGCTACAATAAGAAAACTAAGATTATACCAAATATTAAGACATATTTTATTTTTTTAGAGGAATTCTACAGAATGTTTTCTTTGTTGCAACATTTGTGTGTTGAGGTCGCTTTCATGCTAAGTAACGCGATATCTCCGGTGTTTGTTCATTTTGATTAGAGAAATCGAGAAACACTACACATATTTGGTATGCAAATTTAACCATTTTTGAAAAATCATTCTTTGGTGAGAAAAGAGTAAAAAAAACGATTAATTTTTACATGTCGTCTTAAATGGTGTATTCCTACAACGTTTTATAAAATTAAAAATGGGACCGCATCGAATTCAAACGCTTCCCACGAGTGAACAGTTTTGCCCATCATCATCTCTTGGCGGTACAATCGGATCCAATCAACGGCACTGTTAGATCCCAGTCGCCGTGTATTTTCAGAGGGTCTGTGACGTCGCCGAAACCGCCACGGATAAGGTACGGTCGACCCTACCTGACCTATGTTTTACCAAGTGGTGTTGATTGTATCCCCCAACCTGCCCGTGTGTGTGTGTGTGTCTCACCTGCCTTGTTGGAGAACCGGTTCTGTCCGCTCGGCTCTTGGGCTGTTTGAGAGGGGGCTACGAGCCGCCCGGGTCTTGATTCCACAACACAACAGCTCCGTAAGGTTCGTAGTCAGTTATAAGAGATCGACTCCACAGTAACAAATTGCTCTGTCCACAGCATCTTGATTCGTAAGGTCCGTATTCCGTAAGATGAGAGTAACTCCACAGTAACAGATTGGTCTGTCCACAGCATCTTGATTCGTAAGGTCCGTATTCCGTAAGGTGATAGTAACTCCACAGTAACAGATTGATCTGTCCACAGCATCTTGATTCGTAAGGTCCGTATTCCGTAAGGTGATAGTAACTCCACAGTAACAGATTGATCTGTCAAAGAGTCCAGATCCATAAGGTCCGTATTCCGTAAGAAGAGAGTAACTCCACAGTAACAGATTGGTCTGTCCACAGCATCTTGATTCGTAAGGTCCGTATTCCGTAAGAAGAGAGTAACTCCACAGTAACAGATTGATCTGTCCAAAGAGTCCAGATCCGTAAGGCTCGTATTCTCACGCGATTAAGGATACGGAGAGGGAGGAGGGGACTAGATGTGCACCAGGGGTGTCAAACTCGTTTGATTATAATGGCCACATTGAACATTAGAAATTCTGAGGGGGGCCGGATTAAAAAAAAGTTTAACTTACTATTCTAAATAGAAATAATTTCAATTTTGAATATCTTTTCTCTTTAAAAAGAAAAATAAGGCCCCATATATAAAACAATTTAAACTAACCCTAAGTTTTTTAACCAAAAATAACTATACTAGCCCTGAATTTTCTTAACAAAAAATTTGCAGCCTGTTTTTTTTTAACCAATGGTATTAACTTCGGGCTTTAAATCTTATGCCAAAATAATTTCCATTGTTGACAAGTGTGTGGCCGTAAGCCGATTTCTCTCGAGTGTTTGGTTTCATTTCATGTGAGAAAACAACTATTAGTTATCATATGCATGCTGCGCTAAAGATTGCACACACTTGGTGCGAAAACTCTACAATTTTTGGGAATTAATTTCTGTAGAAATAAAGAGTATATTTAGCACACGAACGTCACATGTCAAACTTCTACAACTTATGTCCAATTCATCACTCATATCAAAATGCTGTATTTCTTCGACGTATATAAAAATAAGAATCAGGTTGCATTGCATGATGGTTCATCAAAAGGTCCGTGGGCTGCATGAAATCATGGACAGAGCCGCGAGTTTGACATGCCTGTTGTACAATAAATAATAAATCATACGGACTTACGGACAGCAATCTTACGAAGCTTAGGCCTACCAAGTATGTAGACTAGGTTTAGTTCGGCAAAAAAAAATAATTTTTTTTCTAAGAGAATTATAAAAAAAATCTCCATGGCGCCAGCGGCCACCGTACTTTGGCAGTGCCAACATTTGCTGATACAGGGTTCCATGTAGTCAGCACAACAAACCCTCTGGCCGTTATCAGTTTTCTAGGCCGGAGCTGCTAAGTTTTCAATCAAGTAGCTTCTCATTTGCCCACACGAGGCTGAGTTTGGCCTCATTCCATACCCACTGCCTCAACAGAAAAACTTCGGAAGTGCTGGGGATTGAACCCGCGACCTCTGGGTCTGTAGCCAGGAACTCTGACCACTAGACCACGGAGGGGGGGTCTAAGATAATAAGAATAATATCAAAATCTATGTAAAGATTGTTTGTAAAAGAATGATCGTTTTGTTGTTATTTAGAATTTAAAGATTCGCAACTCACATTGGTTGACAGGGAGCCCAGGGTTCATATACTGGCCGAGTTTATTGAGGGTGGCTTTATCTTAAAAAAAGTTTCCCCACACCTCCTCCACGCAAATGCGGTTTCATTTACCATTAACTCCCAACCCAGTTAGCGTAGACTTTATATAGGGAGGGGGCAGACTTACCCGGTAGAAAAGTGACCACACCATATTTTTATTTAGGATATTTAACGTACACTTTCTAAAAATAAAAATCTTAGTAGCTAGACATTTACTAATTATAATAGAATGAACCCATAAACAAATAGTAAGTCATCACTATCCGGAATAGAACCGGGCTCTTCTAGGTTTGTGTTCGAACAATTTAACCACTTAGTCCAAAGATTGGCCCATGAAAAATAAAAAAAAGAGGAAAGCGAAAGGCAATTAAGAAGAAAGAATCATTGAATGAATAATTGACTGCAGAGCTATACTAATAAAGATATAAGCCCAAACCCCTCTTGCACTTTTTGCACCTATTCTTTATCGCGCCCCCCCTCCCCCTATAGAGCTGGATGCCCCCACTGAACCCACACCCCCACACATACATACACAAAACTAGCTCCTTTCTGAATAAAGTCCCGAATATCTAGACCTGCATTTGGCTCCCCTTACCACTTGTCTAACCGGACTGGCACCGCTCATAATAGGTTCGAAAATAATTTAGTTTAAGAATTAAATAGCCAAAGCTATTATTTATGCTTTTAGTGAGGAATTCTCCATCTAGATATCATATTCTGAAAATTGAAAAATTACGCCTGGACACGGGAATCGAATATTATATTTAGATGGAGTGATCCTCACTAAAAGAATAAACAATACCTTTTGCTATTTGATTCTTAAATATGCAATTCCTTACAGTTATAATAATTGTACAAGTGGCAGCAATAAGCCAACTACCGAGTCGAAGGTGGCCGCGTTATCTGATAGCTCGTGATATTAATAAAAAATCACACATTTTTAGCCGAAGATTTCTGCACGTCCATCACAGACTCTGCCTTAAAATATGAGTGAAGAACGACCCTGGGCACGGGACGATTCCTGGATAGCTCAGTGGTTAGATCATTGGCGTACTAAACCAAGGGTCTCGGGTTCGATTCCCGTGTCCAGGTGTCATTTTTTTCAATTTTCAGAATATGAAATCTAGTTTAAGTTTGCCGCGCTGGTAGGCACGTCTGGTCGTGTTTTCCGGAGACGGGAGGTTGAGGTTTGAATCCCGACCAGGTGTAGTGTGTCCCCCTTGTCACTCCTGTCCCATCACTCAAATGCGGTTATATTTCCTCTAGTATTCTACCCTTCTCATCCCTACCTTCATCAGTGTGAAACACGTGGGTAGTCCGGTAAAACAAACCCAAGAGAGCGTTTACCCGCTAGTCGTGTAGACTGTAGAGGACGGGGAGATCGAGGTTCGAATCTCTGTCGGATGAACTGGGGGGTGTTTTTTCCTAAATGGTTTTCCACTCTCCCTCCGCGCAAATGCGGGATAACTTCCTCTAAATTCAACCTTCCCAATTCCTAATCCGTTAGCGTAACTAGTACTTAAGCGTATAACCCGAACGGATAGTAAGACGCGGTGCTAAAATAAAAAATAAAAAAAGAGCGTTCTTCGCACACCAGTTTCAGTTTCCATTGTCCCCGCTATCTGTGTGTGTGTGTGTGTGTGTGTGTGTGTGTGCCGAGCCCTCGGTTCAGTGCACACTGCACTCCACTCCTCTGTTATCTGTCACGGGGTAACAGATAGTGAAAGAAACAAGCCAGGCGACTCACGTCATGCGTTAACAAAATATCGTAACAGACGTTTTGACGTCGAGGGTAATAAGACAAATTCTACATCTTTGTCTCAACCTAGCCGGTAGGCACACGGTCTAAACGCCAAGCTCATTTAATTTGGTTAGTGGGTGTCAGGGGGATTGTGGGGGTTCAAATCCCCGGTCGGGTGTAGGTCTATTGAGTGTGGTTTTTTCTAAATGTTTTCCCGCTGTACTTTCAAGCATGCGCAGGTATTTTTACCTTCCTTATCCCATTAGTGTAAATAGGGTAGCCCGAACGGGTATAATTAGAGATAGGGTAAAATAGCATTCATTTTCAGTTTTTTTAGCATTAATTATTGAAAATTTAGCGTTTTGTGGCATAATTTAGCATTTTGTAGCAAAATAGATAAAAATGTCTTTGGTCAATGTTTTTAGGACCTATACAAAGGATTAATGATAAAAGCAACGACTAACGGAATGTGGCGATTAGCCGGATGGGCTGTGGAAGGCACAGGATGCAAGTAAAACCCGAGCTGAAGCACACAGACGAGTGAAACTCAATGATTTTTTAATCACTTATTTCCGCTGAAAAACATCGTTTTATAAAAATTCTCAGCATTTTATTTAAATGCACAGCATTTTCAGGGAATTCGCATATATTTCGCTAAATAGAATAATTTAGCTAAAATACTCTCAAAATCACGTTTTTTGCGTTAATTCGCAAAATAAAAATCGCTTTAAACACTTTCAAATGTCATGAAACGCAAAGAAAACTTATAAATACCCTATTTCGATCCTCTTTTTCCTTTTAGCGTTTTTCGCAAAAGCGAATTTACCCTAAGCACAGTAGGCAGCCACGCTACCGGCTGAACTGCTGTGTGCTCAGGAAGTCGAGTGTGTATTGAGTGTATGGTAGAGCCAGGTTAGCTATCTAGGTGGTTGGTGGTGTTTGAGGAGAAGGCATATCATTATTTAATTGAGGGGTTTGGAGCAAAAACACGATAACCCTAACAGATTAAGATGGGATGTATTCACTATTTAAACTTCCAAAGAAATGTATATATAGCTCTAAAAATAAATAAAATATTTCTAGATATTAGCCACTCTCGAGGTCTTGACTGACTATACAAACGACTTGTAATAATACTTAGCACCGCATCGTGCTACCCTTTCGAGTTTACGCTTATGTACTAATTACGCTAATGGGCTAGTAATAAGGAAGGTTGAATACAGATGAAGTGAACCCGCATTTGTGTAGAGTGAGAGGGGGAATTTTTTTTTGAAAAAACACCCCCAGTTCACCCGAGCGAGATTCAAACCTCGATCTCCCCGTTCTCTGCAGTCCATCTTAACATGAAACTAGCGCGTTAGCTAACTACGCCACCGAGGCGTTCAAGAAGTAAGCTGCCAGAAATCACTGCTAACTCATTTTTACATAATGCGTTTGAAATTGCCAATTTTTCACAAGTACATTAAGTACGTTCTGGCTGGTATTTAGTGACTTAAACTTAAAAAACTAATCAAACAAGATGAGTAGGGTGAATTTCAAGAAGATTCACCTGCGCTCTCCTAGCGAAGTGATAGGATACTCCATTGGGGGAAACAAATCCTCTCAATTCATCCAGCCCTGGATTCGAACTTTAGACCGTACAGACACAGCTTGTGGATAATATCGATAGGCTATGTCATTTTTGCTCCTTGGGGTACATAATTGTCTTTCTAGCTACAGTGCTTGGAATTAAAATGGAATCTTCTGACTTTTAGGTGATGAGTTTTCATGAGTTTGGCCGGCTCAAGTCTGTCCCCTATGATAACCTAACCTACCTAGGGTAACCTTGACTTGTGTTGGGAAGTTCTAGGCGCATGCGCGGTGTTGTGTCTGTCAATAGTTAGACGCTGCACTCTTGCAACTAGCCTAGGAACGGATCGTAGCAAGAGAGAGAACTTCTACTCAACTCTAGAAACGGGTTCTGTCATATGCTAGGATTAGTTCAAACCGATTCTGTTAACTTAAACCAGCGAACTATAACTTGTAACTCAGTCATTGGTGACATACAACTTATAGTGGAGTCTTTAGTGAACTGCAAATTGTAGCTCAATAATTTGCGACATACAACTTATAGCGAGGTTGTTCGTGACATTCAACTTGTACGCAGTCGTTCCTGAAATGCAAATTATAGCTCAGTTGTTCGCGATATACAAAGACCAGCAATTCCTCGGCGGTGATATAGATTGTAGAGAGAAGTCTCTAAGCAGAGTCCCCCCACCCACCCTTCCTCCTGACAAATGCTATTTGTGGCCGCTGATACATGCCCGACAGTGTTTCCGACATAACACCGGGAAATAAAGCCGGCCCGCTGTTCAGTGTCAATGCCAAGGTCCTCATATGTGTTGTGTGTGTGTGTGTGTGTGTGTGTGTGTGTCAAGGCCAAGGCCATTCTGAAAGAGGAGGGAGGAGGGGCGGAGCCTGCACTTGGATCACGTTGCTAGAACCGGGTCGGTGCGGTTTGAGAGGGGGGCGGAGAGCAGGGGGAATGTTTTGGCACCGATCTCATCCATGCCATGCATCGCGTCGCCCGGAATGTTATCTTCTTTTGGGGGAAAGGGGTAGGGATAAATATGTGACTTTCACTGTAATGTCTATTTCCTCACCTCCTGATGACGAACATGGGAGAATTTGTTTGAGACTTACCTCCCCCGCACCCTTCCTGTCCCAATGGCCTGAAATTTTATACGCGCGCTGGCTTGTTTGATACCGAAGCGGTAGAGGTGTATTCCAAATTTTGAGAGTTTAAAAAGTCTATTCCAGACAGCAAAATTTGGATTTATACGTGTATTTTGTTAGTAATCCTTTTCAGGAAGATTTTTTTATTACCAGAATACTATTAAATAAAATGATTCTTGTTAGAAAAAAGGATTGCCTTCCAGACTGGACAGCCTACAAAAATCAAGATTATCTCGCTGCTACAAAGAGCTAACAATTTTCTTTTTTCCTCACTCGACTGGCGACCTCGAAGGATGAGTTAAGGCACTTCTCCACACCCTCGCCCCGTTTCTTAACATTAACTGACGAAGTTTAAATAAGGTGGAATAAGCTCTTTATTGTTCACAAATGATAAGGCTTTTCAACCCTTTTTCGGTAGCGTACCCCCTAATTTGTAAACACTGATCACTTCTATAGTGTGATCGCCAATAGCCATAGAAATATCCTTATCTGACTGCTTTTGATTCGCGTTTTATTACCCGCCCATGTCTATTCGCATATTTACATTAGTGTCTGGCAAAGTAAAATTTTAGATTAAGTTAACCCACATTTGCGTGTCAGGAGAGTGGAGAATCTACTTAAGATGGGGTGCTAGTGAGCGTGAATTTAGGGCAGTATTTTCGAAGTTTTTATAGCATAAACATTTATTTGGCCAAAATAAATCAAATATTTCTTCTATAGAATCATAGAGTTTAGTTTTCCGCACATGCTAATTTCAACAGTTCTTTAATGTCTGTCGAGGGTGTCCTGGAATTTAGTGACAACTTTTTCTCTGCATTTAAAAAGTTTGTCACCAAATGCCGCTATGCTCATGACAGATATTCAACAACTGTTGAGATTAGCATGTGCGGAAAGCTAAACTCTATGTTTCTATAGAAGAAATATTTGATTTATTTTGGCCAAAAAATGTTTATGCTATAAAAACCGCAAAATTAATGCACTAAACTGGCGCTCACTAGCACCCCACCTTAAGGGAGAAATTCCTCTTGGGATTGGTGAAACAGTCTTCCCGGAAGTACTAGCGCAGGGATTTCCACCCCTTTGTAGGGGTTGACACCAATTTTTGTCTTTGAGACCATCTTGTACAAGCTTTATTATCCTAGTTTTTAAATTATTATTTTCACTGAATTTCACTACCCGTTCGAGATTTCCGCGTTTAGTTATACTTGTGGGTAGGTATAACTTAGAGGAAATGTAACTTTATTTGTGTGGAGGGAGAAGGGGGAACAGTGTAAGAAAAACCACCCCTTGTAGCTCTGGTCGGAGTTTTAATCCCAACCTCATCACCGACAAATCAAACGAGCGGGACGTTAAGCCCACGTGATTGATTTAATTATTATAAATTGATCATATTATAACAGGGTGTCTACCATCCGGGAAAATCAGGGATAGCGGGAATTAGCTGGGAATTTGAAGTGATCGGGAAAAAACGGGAATAAGCCGGGAATTTGGTAAATTACAATAAAAATCTGGGAAAATGTGGTTTTACTCAAAATATGAAATATAATAATCATTAAAACGGTAAATAATGTTATTCAAACTAGTTTTTTTTGTAGCTGTATAATATATTTTATAATTCCTAATAAACAATATTAATACAAATTAAAAAAAAGTGTTTATTTAAATTTTAAAACTTATTATTATTCATAAAAAAAGATTAATAAAAAAATTAGGAGGGAGGTGGGGAGATTTAGAAGGATATAACATACTTTTTAGCCGGGAAATTTAGGAAATGATCAGGGAAAAAGTAGGAAATTTCATTGGTCAAGTTGAGTAGACACCCTGTATAATGCGACAAGGATGTCTCTAAAGAGAATCAACGATCCTGGCGGGTGTTTTGGAAGTTATGTCAGCAGTACCACTTGACCAAATACGAGACTGCTACAATAAACTATGTCAGCAAACAACTGTTACAAGTTGGATAGCAAAAAGGAACTTTACAGTTTTTATAGTTCCTATTTGAATTTTGAACCATCCTAAAATAATTATAATTACTTAAAAAATAAATATAAAGCTATAACCTCTTTTTTTTTTAACACCACGTATTACCATCTGTACCTATGTAATAATTACAATAGTGGGTTAGGGGTTAAGGAGGTTTAAGTGAGAGGAAGTGCACCCGAGTTTAAAACCGTTTAGGAAAACCACCCTCAGTACACCCGGCTGGGATCGAGCCCCGATCTCCCCGTCCTCGGCAGTCTAGTCCAACACAAGAGTAGCGCTTTAGACCACGTGGCCACCGAAGCGGGTTGCTATAACCTCAATAAGAATTGTGACCTCACCCAAAACATGCCGTACATGGCTGTACCCAGAGTAACATTCTGGGGGACAGAAGCCAATACAATTCATCAATATTAAATGCCTCTTGAGGTAACTAAGGTCATTGCATACAAAGTATAGACGCTATTATTTTTGTACTTTACAACTGATAATTTTAGGGACAATTTTAATATAAAGTAGCGAGCTTGGTCTAAACATCAACAAAACAAACGCCTACCATTTAAAAAAACCCATATAAAACACTTTTTTAGTCCATTCGTTTCCATACAAGAGCTATGCTAATATTGGCTTAGTCATGAGGCATAGAAGAGTAGGATAGTAGAGAGAAAGTGCACCCGCATTAGCTTGTAAGAAATGATATAGGGAATATACACTCATTTCCCCCGACTGGGATTCAAATCCTGACCTATACAAGCATCGGAAAACCATGAAAAAGACGAGACTGACGTCTTTGTCACTGGTGTGGGTGACGGTTTAATCTATAGGACACGAATGAAAGGATGCAGTTTGAGGAAATACACTAGCGCGCTACTAGTGCACCCGTTTGAGATTCGAACTTTGATCTCTCTAACAATGATGACCTTATACTCTGCGAGTTTAACGCCATAGACCGCGCCACCACCTGATCGGGGTACACTTTAATTGTGGTCCCAGGGACCAAACGACCCTCTTTCTAGTTGATAGTTTGTAAAACACCTTGATTAAATATATCGACTATCCACATCGGTGATGATGCGGTCTAAATGTCATGCTCGTCTAGTCTGGTTTGCTGGTGATGGGGAGGTTGGTGCTCGATTCTCCGGCCGGGTGTAGAGAGAGCGGTTTATCCTAAATGCTCCACTTATCAGTGAGTACGTTTATTCCAACTTCCTCATTCCTCCCCCATCAGTTAGGTTAAATGTTTACAGCCCGGACAGGTACGGTCCGGTTTAGATTGGAAGGAACTTGTTTGGACAGTAATTACAAAAACTAGCAAAACAATTTTCATAGATTATACGTAATGCCATGTGATAACGTCACTTTTCTTAGATTACATCAAAACCAACCGCTTCGGTGTCCACATGGTCTAAGGCGTCACTCTCACAATAGGCTAGACTGCCGATGATGGGGAGATTGGGGCTCGAATCCCGGTCGGGCGTATTGAGGGTGGTTTTTCCAAAATGTATTTCCACTCTCTCCACGTAAATGTGGGTATACTTCTATAAATTCAACCTTACTCATACCTAACTCATTAGCGTAATTAGTACATATGCGTATAACCTGAATAGGCAGTAAGACGCGGTGCTAGAAAAAAAATTCCATTGAAACTGCCTTGCCACGGTGGTCACATGGCATAAGGCGTCACTCTAGTAATGGTTGTATTGCCGCGTACAAGAAGTTCGGGTTTCGAGTCCCGTTCGGGAGTACTCAGAGTGCTTTTCCTAAACATTTTCCCACATTCCCTCCACGCAATTGCGGGTGCGTTTCATCCCAATTTTACCTTCCTCTTCCCTACAATATTAGAGTAACCGTGCGTATAACCCGAACGGTTAGTAAGACGCGGTTTAATAATAATAATAATAATAATAATAATAATAATAATAATTAGAGTAACTAATTGAACCAGCGCGTGGTTTTATTTCCTTGTTCCTTAGAGAAAGAATATCCCTTTCAACCAAAACCCCCTCCCTCGCAACCCTGTCCAGTTGTGAGCTGAATGATTCTAGGCGACGATCAGATCGGATGTGGCCTATAAACATGATCTTTCATGTGCTGGTAGAGAAGCCAGACATCAGAGTTTACTGATAACCTCGCCTTGTTTATGTTGACCAAAGATAGCTTGGACAGATAACCGGCATAGGAGGTTCTCCAAGAGGAACTACATACAATCCATCATATACAACTGGATATAAGGCCTTTTTTCCTTTGTAGGATGACATTTTCTATGATCTACTTTATTTTTTCTTTGCACCGCGTCTAACTTATACCATCATAGTAGGATTGTGATTGGAAGGACCTTTTAGAAAATACCAGCAATTTATTTGCTGTTAGTATTTATACATTTTAGTAACTATTAATACGATTATTATTATTATTATTATTATAACATCTAAAGAATTGATATTTTCTCTCACCGGCCAGCCTTGGCTCCGGCCTTGTTTAGAATAACTTGCGTCGTTGACTTGGTGATCGTCTGGTTAAAGAGCTACTAGGAAGAAGCGAGGGAGCTATAGGATGGGCTGAAGGAGCTACTGATCTGGTGTTAGCTACCAGAATGGGATGATATAGCTCTAGGATGAGGCGAGGGAGCTACTGATGTGATAGAGCTACTAGGATGTGTTGATAGAGCTACTAGAATGAGTTAAGGGAGCTACTGATGTGTTGATAGAGCTACTAGGATGAGTCAAGGGGGCTACTGATGTGTTGATAGAGCTACTAGGATGAGTCAAGAGAGCTACTGATGTGTTGATAGAGCTACAAGGATGAGTCAAGGGAGCTACTGATGGGCTGATAGAGCTACAAGGATGAGTCAAGGGAGCTACTGATGGGCTGATAGAGCTACTAGGATGAGTCAAGGGAGCTACTGATGTGCTGATAGATATACTAGGATGATTCAAGGGAGCTACTGATGTGCTGATAGAGCTACTAGGATGAGTCAAGGGAGATACTGATGTGCTGATAGAGCTACTAGGATGAGTCAAGGGAGCTACTGATGTGTTGATAGAGCTACTAGGATGAGTCAAGGGAGCTATTGATGTGTTGATAGAGCTACTAGGATGAGTCAAGGGAGCTACTGATGTGTTGATAGAGCTACTAACATGAGTCAAGGGAGCTACTGATGTGTTGATAGAGCTACTAACATGAGTCAAGGGAGCTACTGATGTGTTGATAGAGCTACTAAGATGAGTCAAGGGAGCTACTGATGTGTTGATAGAGCTACTAAGATGAGTCAAGGGAGCTACTGATGTGTTGATAGAGCTACTAAGATGAGTCAAGGGAGCTACTGATGTGTTGATAGAGCTACTAAGATGAGTCAAGGGAGCTACTGATGTGTTGATAGAGCTACTAAGATGAGTCAAGGGAGCTACTGATGTGTTGATAGAGCTACTAAGATGAGTCAAGGGAGCTACTGATGTGTTGATAGAGCTACTAAGATGAGTCAAGGGAGCTACTGATGTGTTGATAGAGCTACTAAGATGAGTCAAGGGAGCTACTGATGTGTTGATAGAGCTACTAAGATGAGTCAAGGGAGCTACTGATGTGTTGATAGAGCTACTAAGATGAGTCAAGGGAGCTACTGATGTGTTGATAGAGCTACTAAGATGAGTCAAGGGAGCTACTGATGTGTTGATAGAGCTACTAAGATGAGTCAAGGGAGCTACTGATGTGTTGATAGAGCTACTAAGATGAGTCAAGGGAGCTACTGATGTGTTGATAGAGCTACTAGGATGAGTCAAGGGAGCTACTGATGTGTTGATAGAGCTACTAGGAGGAGGAGAAAGCTACTGTTGTGACGATATACCTATTAAGATGAGTCAAGGGAGCTACTGATGTGTTGATAGAGCTACTAAGATGAGTCAAGGGAGCTACTGATGTGTTGATAGAGCTACTAGGATGAGTCAAGGGAGCTACTGATATGTTGATAGAGCTACTAGGAGGAGGAGAAAGCTACTGTTATGATGATATACCTATTAAGATGAGGCGAGGGAGCTACTGATGTGCTGATATAGCTACTAGGATGAGTCAAGGGAGCTACTGATGTGCTGATAGAGCTACTAGGATGAGTCAAGGGAGCTACTGTTGTGTTGATAGAGCTACTAGGAGGAGGAGAAAGCTACTGTTGTGACGATATACCTATTAAGATGAGGCGAGGGAGCTATTTGCAGGAGTCTGGCCATGTGACTGCGCGTCACGCTCACGTGTTACGTAAACATGCAGGCAGCTCTTTAACCATTTACAAGGCCGAGAGAAAGAGAGAGAGAGATAGAGAGAGAGAGGTACTTACAACCGCGTTCATAAACCTATAAACCTGGTGTACCTGTACCCGAGATAGGTAGGTACACCCCACCCCTACCATAATCCCTCCAGGCCAACCTTTTATTCTGGCTTGCCATTATCTTGGGCGTGCCACTCCATCCTTAGCACTACCTCCATCTTGTAAAAAATACAAATATTATTAGGCCCATTTAAACATTGATAGTGTAGTGTATATTTGATTATTGGTTGGATTAGGAGTATGTTTATTTCAAATAATATATAAGAAATAAATTAATAAATATAGCAAAGCAAAACCCATTTAAAAATATTTATAATGAGAAGAGATCATTGAAGGTTCCAAGAATATACGTTCCAAAAAATCATCCATAGCTACACTGTTCACACGTGATGAATTAACGGGTGGAGTGGGGGGGAGGGGAGCTTGGTGTTATGTCTGTTTTAAGTTTAAGCTAGTTTATAATTCGTGTGTTGATATATAATCAGTCGGAAAAGTGAAGTGAAAGTTAAATACCTCAAATAATAATTTAAAAAAATAGTAAAAAACAATTATTTCAGCTTATAGCTAGGATTCTTAATTTCTTTGACATTCATGAGTTCATTAATGTTTGGGTTTTTCGTGTCCAGAAGAACCAAGAACAATCGGGTTTCTTAGATGTTTACCAGTGAGAACCGAACAGTTCTTATTTTTAAAAATGTATGCTAATATATGTATACAAGTACGTAGAACTAAACCTGCAAGAATGTCTCAAAGCCAGGAAACTGCAATGGGGGAAGGCATTTGCAGAAGATGGTTTTTGTTGTTGGATGGATTCCCAAGCACTCCCTTGTATTTGCTGTGAAATGCAGCATTGTTCTGAAGATCTAGAATTTAATTTTGTACATCATGAGGTTAGAGAACAATTTCTTCCGTAGTAATTGAAAAGCTTAAAATTTCTCTTTTCATCCTAAAAGTGTGTGAACCTGGTCTCAAAGGAGATTTTAAAATCGGAAAGCATGTTTGTATTTATCAAAGCCTGGTAGCCCAGCTACATTCAGTGTAGACACAAACTCCAAAATATCCCAGGCGCTTTTCCCCGCGACAGTCGACGGACAACACAATGAAGCAGAAGTTCATCATCGTGTTTGTCTTCCAATTCTGCTTCGAGGAGTTTGTGGAATTCCCTTCTGTTGAGTGCTCGAGCTCGGATCGTGTTGATACGTTTATTAATTATAATTTATGTTATAATAGCATTGTATTTACTTGGCCTAATTAAGTGATTTATTTATTTGCCAATAGTAAAATTTGCTATGGCTATATTTAAAAAAATAATCTACTGTGATCTTTGGTGTGCCACTTGCAATACCTTCGCGTGCCACAAGTTGGTGGATTTGTCACGTCTGCTCTAAGCAAAATCCTGTTCCTCCAAGTCAGTTGCCGACAGCTTGTACTGGGAGACAATTTCACCTCTAATATCCAACCCCTTTAGATTCGACGTCGCTGAGACCCAGTTCTGGTT
Organism: Timema bartmani; assembly: GCA_902151455.1. Classification (NCBI taxonomy): domain Eukaryota; kingdom Metazoa; phylum Arthropoda; class Insecta; order Phasmatodea; family Timematidae; genus Timema; species Timema bartmani. The sequence goes on from CABFWB010007572.1 coordinate 17,219, forward strand.
CTTCAACTTTCGTTAGCTTTTAATATTTTTAATTAAAACAAATTGTATTGTTGAACGCAAGGGCAACTCTCAGGCCGTTCACCGCCAACGTACTATTTTCAATATGTGTATGTGTATAATGTATATATATATATATAATTGTTTAACTGCGTCTTACTATCCGTTCGGGTTCTATGCATATCTTCTAATTACTCTAATATGTTACGCATGAGTAAGGTTGAATTTAGTTAAAGTGTACCCGCATTTGCGTAGAGGGAGAGTGGAAAACAGTTTAGGAAAATCCACTTACAGTACAACTGACTGGGATTTGAACTCCGATCTCCCCAACATTGGTGGTCCGGTCTATTGGGAAAGTGATGCCTTAGACCAGCATTCGGCAACCTCCGGCTAGCAAATGATTTAGAAAAACAAAAAAAACATTGTGTTTAAAACATAGAGTAGTAAATAGTTACTTTATGAGAAATAAAAAAGTTGAAATTTTATGCTTGATATTCTTTTCTAAACCGGCCCACCAAATTTCTTGTTAATATCATATGACCTGAGATATCAAAAAGTTTGCCGACCTCTACCTCAGACCACGCGGACACTGAAGCGGGTAAATATTTCTCGAAATCACTTGTTATTTATAGTTAGTTAGTTAAAATAAGACTACGTATAACTTGCCTGTAACTGTTAACTATAAGTAAATAACAATGAAATGTAAATGAAATGGTTCGTTCTAAGTAAAATACTGAGAATCGAGTTTACTATGAAAATATTGGGTTTCTGTTCCTTTTATTTTGAAGACTGAGTGAGATGTTCCAGTTCAATGTCGTATCATATTTCAAAAATGTGCGTTGTCAGTTTTTAAAAATCAGTTTAAAATTAATTTCTAATACAATTAATAGATCAAATGCGGAAATTGAGCTAATTTGCTTAAGTGCACCCTAAGGGTCTTCATCTAATAGATATAAAGATTATAAATGGAGGCAGGTGATGGAAATTGAGATGAAGTGTGACAGCATTCGCCCGAAACGAGGTTGGGAAAAAAATGATTTCCTGGAATAATTCCCACTACAGCCGGTCGGTACGTTGAAGTCCTAATGATGCCCGCCTGGATTCAAGAGTCGAACAGGCTGGTGCAGAACTTGGAACTTAACTCTACTGGTAATAGAGAAGACATTGCGTTTTACAAATATGGGCTACCCAGCCTGCCTCTACTCTAACCCTATAACAAACTTTACTCACTTTAACCCTTAGATAGTGAATGACTTTTATTGATCATGATGGTTACAAATAAAGCTACGACTTAAGGTTAACCCTCTTCATTGATGGAATGGTCTAAGGCGCCACTCTCGCAATAGACTAGACTGCCGGTGATGGGGAGATACGGGCTCGAATCCCTGTTGGGTCAAACGAGAATGGTTTTCCACTCTCCCTCCACATAAATGTGGGTACATTTCCGCTAAATTCAACCTTCCTCACCCCTAACACATTAGTGCGCGTAAGCTCGAACAAGTAGTAGCCAAATACACAGCGCTAAACATATAGGTTGGGCTTTGTTTCAATTTGACTAGCCTCTACTGGGCCACCGAATACCCCTCCCACTTCCTGATCTACCTGCGAAACGCCCTGTGCTAACGTCACCTCGAGGCCAATCCGATGTGTCGCTTACATCAATAATTACCGTGACGTCACCTTTCGGTGTGCCGCGCTTTGTTCTGTTCAATCTGGTCTAGAGCCGTGACTGTGAATTGGGAATGTTGGGAGTGAAGTATAAACCTTTGTTCCCACGAATACGTCTGAGGTGCTAGTTACGCCAAAGCTTGCGTATGTACAATGTAGTAGTATATTAGGTACAGTCAAGGTCGCAAATAAAGTGGTCGGCCTGCCATCGGGACTTGGGCTGAAAAGCCGGACGAAATGCGTTTACCACCACATATTGAGAACCAAAATATTTTTAAATTAAATTTTTTTTAGTTTACTTCTAGAGTTTGTATGGGGATAACCCCAATTTTTTTTTTAAAGTACAATCTTAACACCCTCTTTCCTAATAGCGGTTTAATTAATTAAAATGAAAGGATAAGGAATTTAGTTGAAAGTAAATACGTATTCGTTAGCGTTAATAGGCGTTAGAAAAACCCACACTGTAAAAATGTACCCTTCAATGCATCTGACCTAGACTCGAACCTCGACCTTCACGTGAGCTACAATCCTGTTAACTGCGAGCCTGACACCCCAGACCTCGATATCCGGGCGTTGTAGTCGAGCGCTTGTGGTATATCCTCCAATTAGATGCAAGGCCACCACTACCAGTCCGCTACCACAGATGCATCCAAACATTTTGATCCGGCGGGGCTTACGTAATGAGTTTTTTTTTTACTGCTCATGCTAACTGCAATTAGCTTTTCTCGTCACGGCATGTTTAACTTGTACACACACAACACGAACAAACACGAGCACTACAGGGTCCGCACCCGATGTCGCGTCAAGCCATAGGGCTGGTAGGATTCTGGTACAGTCTCATTCTCATAGGACAGCTTGAAAAGTTTCTCAATCTTATGTCACGTATTCATACAACAGATAATTGGCTATGCAGCTGTCACTTTTAATTTTCTATCAATACCTGGGAAATAACACCAACAATATAGATGTAAACGTATAATCCGAATGGGTAGTAAGACATGGTGCTAAAAATAATATATATATATATATCCAGTTTTTCGATTCCGATTCTCGATTTAGGTTCTTACATTTTTACCTCGATTCTTCGATACTCGATTCTTACTGAAATGAAGTGGGAACGGCCATATTGGTTTATGTTAATAGAAACCAATATGGCTGCCGTGATAGGTAAACCTTTTTTACCAATTTGATTTTATTATGGAAATTTCGGTAAACGTCTATTAAATATTAGACTTTTAAGACATGTTTGCCTTTACAAATTACAGTCATGATTTTAATATTGGCTTTAAACCTTGAAATTAACTTTACTTATATTATTATTATTTAATATTTGACAGTAAAATTAATTTGCAAAGCAATCGTAATATATTTCTTAACACAAGGTTGGTATCTGTTACTATGGAGGCTTATATGTGTTTTTCCTTGAATACATAATGCTACCACGGTAAATATGTTTACATATTGAAGCAAAACATCAATTTTTAGATTTTCAAATCTAATCAATGCTTTTATAAGTTTTACCATACAAATATATGGCGTAATTAACGAAAAAATGCGTCACAAATGGCCTTTAAATATCCGATATTCGTTAATCTCTTAATAAAGCATTCACTATCATTTGCACTTATCTTTAGGAATCGAAGCATCAAGAATCGAGGTATTTTCTCGATTTTAGATCCTCTCGATACACCTAAGAATCGATAGGAATCGAGGAATCGAATTTACCATCTCTAATATACATATAAGTGTATATATATATATATAAAACAGCTCTATAAAATGAAGTATATATTATTTTTATTTATTTGAGGTATTTAACGTGCACTTTCTGAACCGACTAATTATATCGCTGGCACATGAGAATTTCTAAGAGCGAGAATTAAAGGGCCTACCAATTTTGCTGGAAAGGTATTTTCACATACCTTCCAGGGTTCTTTTACTGTGTACTAAGGCGAGCACTTTACCCCAAGACCCAAGAAGTCGACAAGTATATTATGAAAGGCGAAGCTTGGAAGAGGGGGATGAACGATGATAATTATGGAAATAAACCGTATATGAATCATATTAGAATAAGTTGTAAAATGACGCCAGGACACGGTAATCGAACCCGGGATCTTTGACTTAGCGCTACACTGCTCTACCATTGAGCTATCCAGGGATTGTCCCGAGCTCAGGGTCATTCTTGAATAATATATTTTAAGGCAGAGTCTGTGATGGCTACTAAGATCTGCCATTGACATCACAGCCACTGGTGAATTGGTTGTGGCTTTATGTTGCCAACAGTAAGAAATGCATAATACATTCCAAGATGGAAGAAAGCAACGTTACAGAATTATAGATAGATTTTGGCAGGAAGAATAGAATCTGGTGGTTACTAAAACAATCTTGATACCGTATATTCATACATCAAGTTATGATATTCAAACCGCCACTTTTGACAGATACCTATAAAATAACACAAATAATATAGTAAAATGTTACAATGTTGGCCGCAAATAAATATGTTTGAATTTTCTCTACTGTTCTTCCGACCAAAATCGGGGTATACCGAGTTTCTCGCCTGCCCCGTAAGGCCGGTTATCTGACAAAACGTCCCATGGTGTCATATGACATTGTTAGAGCCAGTAAACGACGATGATGTGACAAAAGCCGGACAAAATTCAAGCCCAGTCACTGTCATGGCGTCATGTGAAGATGATATAGATCTTTTACTTTTAAACAGTTGTTCTTTACTGATAATGGAGGAAGAGGAGGACAGACAAAGAAAGTGTTGGGTGCATCCTTTCTACAAAGAAAGATACATTTTAGTGTTTTAAAATAAATTGAGAGAAGATAAAAAATAAGTTCAAAAATTTCACCCACATGAGTGTAGAAAATTTTGATTTTCTTCGTTTGTTAATTGAAGACAAGATTAGGAAGCTTCACTCAAACTATAGACGAAGCATCACAGCAACCGAGAGATTGCTCATAACATTAATGTAAGCAAAATACAAATAATAATTTTACTTAGTAACAATAGGATGACCTGCTTCAGGGAAGGTTTTGTCAGACGAGCAAAACCCCCTCGGACATATGTTCGATGCCATATGAATCTCAGATGAGGTCATATGACAGTTCGGTGTGCGGCATCTGATTTAAACAACGTGTAAAATTCTTCGTTAGACTGTCATATGGCAAAATGTCTTGTCATATGAATGTTTTTGTCAGATTGGTGGGCGACTGCCCTAAGGGAACGGCGTGATTAGGTATGTATATGTTATGGACGAAGTGATTAACCAGGTCACTATGGAAAATGACCTGGCATTGTGCATAGTGACCAAAGCAGTAGGGAAAAGTGATAAATATTTGTTAATTTATCATTTTGACCGGACAGTATGCACAATGCTCCACACTCTTCGGGCTGTGTGAAAAACAGTGCAGTACTACGTCACTGGCAGGGTGGGGACAATGAACATCCAAGACAATCAGCACCTAACTAAACTAGCTAGTTTTATTGTGTTTTTGTTTTTATATAGGAAGGACCGACTATTACAAATTATTAAATAAAAATAATATTAAAAATAATATTGTCCAGAGAGAGTGGAGTATTACGCATACTGCCCGGTCAAGATGATAAAGTAAGTTAAATCAACTTTACGCATTGTGTATCGATTATGAACGCTATAGTTGAAAATAGCGTGTTTCTACTTCTTTCGCACTATGTGTTATTCACTATTAGTTATGCAACTTTAGCTATCAATGACTTATATTTTAAGGTGAACGTATAAAAAGTTCTCTCGAGCTTCCCTAAGGGGAAAAGTGAAACCATTGATAAAACGCCCGTGGTAGTAGGTTGTAAGCCAACCCTAGAAGGTTTGCGGGTTGCAGAGTTGATCAGGTACTCCCATAGGCTCTGTTTAGAATATTTATCGGTAACTTACACATGCCATTGTCTAGCTAGACGGTTTGAAAATGTCACCGGGAAATCATTTCGCTTATTTAAATGCTAATTCAGTTCCCTCCGCATAATATATAGGACACCAGAAGGGCGCACTCGAATTGCAGAACAGCCTGTAATCCCATTCAACTCCTAGCCACTAACCTAACCTCCATGTTACATTTTGAGCAATGTTATTATTAATTTAATTTTTACTCCACAGTTTGTTTAAGGGTATTTACTACCGAGCTCGGATGAGTTGTTCCGCAATTCGTTTGCACCGCACCAAATAGTACCGCGAAATTTCGGACCAAGTGTGTGCATCGGTGACTGTTTGGTTTAAGGCATAAGTTCGCCGCTGAAGGGAGGTTCGGCTAAGTATACGCAGGTAATTCATTCGACAATGATTTTCCACCCTTCTTCCACTGCAAGTGAGAGTATATTTATCTCAATTCTACCTCCTCCAGCCTTAGTCCTAGTGTGAAAGTTACGCGTACGACCCGGAAGGGTATAAGTAAGGCGAGAAAAAGGTTTACTTTTTTTTTCGCACCGCGTCTCCAGGGCTGCCACACATACGGAAAACTGGTAATTAAAAGGAAATTTCACACAAAAAGCTTCTAAGAATGCTGATGTATTTATGAATTTTAGACATCTAAATCAAGCTTAAAATAGTTGATCTTTGCATGGGAGACATAACTAATTAAATAACTAAACGCGTTGATTCCAACGCATGTTTTATCCCTCCCTCTTTCTTATTTTCTATCTGAAACACCGGGTTGCTAAATGACTGCATAATATATTTCCACATCAAGGTCAAATCATCGTAACCTAAACACAAGTAACATTACTTCACAATAGAACGCTCAAATTTCACTCTTCTATACTTCTGATGATGTCTTGGGGGTGGGGGGGAATTCTTTTTGAAAAACCGGTAAAACACAGGGAATTTTGTACTAATAAAATAATGGTAAGCCTGGTTTTACTAGCCGTCCGGGATATTAGCATTCAATTAAACAATGAAGGTAGGGATAGACAAATAAATGTTAGAGGAAATGTACCTACATTTTCTT
>CABFWB010007573.1:0-16704 GCA_902151455.1 Timema bartmani
GTTTGTTCTTAAATGTTTTGCGATTATATATCTCAAAGAAATTATACCAATTTAGAGAGTAGTGATGTATGTCAATTCAAATACTCACTTCTAGCATATTTTTAAAGAGAATGAAACTTAGCCAAGGACAGTACCAAATAAAAAAATAAATTGTACGTTGCACCGCAAATAATTTATCTTTAATCCCAAAACTAGCCGGTGTGCCCGTACTTCATACGGGAATCAATAAGAAGCCTTGTTTTATTTTTAAATCTAAAATTAATCAAACAAAAAAGTAGTCAAATCTTAAATTATTTTTAAATAATAATGTTTTATTAGCTTAAATTATGTGACGAAAGGTGTAAAATAGGCAGGTTGACTAATACATAATGTCAAATGAAGGATATAATCTAAAAAGGTGCTAGCTTTGCCTAAAAGCGATACTTAGAAAAGTAACAAAAAAAGGATTTTAAACAAAAAGTGCATCACAGTTCAACAAACAGCATAAATTAAATTATGAACTGTTATAGATACATATTGGTCCCTGCAATTATCTGCCATAGTTATATTATTTAACAAACAATGCTTTATTTTTCAAATAGAATGTGAAATTTTGAGTCCTTTAATTTTTGGAAACAATTTTTAAATTTTCATTTAATTTCTGATTGTCCGGGGTGTTCGCTGTAATTCTATTGTAAATAGTTCATTTTTTTAATGAATCAAAACGTGTTTTATTCTATACTCTTTGAAACATCCCTTAACCCCTCCCCACTTTATTAACTACCCTTGTTTTAAAATTAATAAAATTAAAACTCTCCCGGTTATTGGGGGTTGTCCCCCAAAATTTAAGAAGATATTTCAATTTTTGACAATACATAAAGTGGTCTATTATATTAGGTTTGGATAGAGACGTTAATTAAAAACTAGTAAGGTTTATGAAACGAAATAATAAAGACTGTTACAGAGACATTGAAAAAATAGGAACCTCTTGGTCCATCAAAAAACATAAGAATAAATTTCATTATTCAAAGAGCTCCATTATATACATACTGTATATAAATTGATTATAGCTCAGAAACTATGAATTTTACAAAATTATATTTCAAATAAAACATTTACTTTTTTAATAGCTATACAACTTTACAATGATATGTTATCTTGAATCTCAAATGGTTGCGGGGATATGATCCAAAGTGGAAATCTCTGCTTATGTATAATGCTCTCAAAATCATTTATTAGGGGAAAATGAAAATAGCAATTTTGTTCGTAAGTGCCTGGATACAAAATTTAATTAAAATCTTTGGAACATATTTTGATAAAATCGATTCTTTCTCATTTTTTTTTTTCATTTGGTCAACAACCCTTAATTTTAGGGTTTGATATCTAATTCCAAAAACCCCTTCGAAACCTTAGATAAAAAGTTTTGGCCAAATCGATAAAATGGATTCTGCTCTAAGCCGAGATACCGACACACATACACAGACAGACATGACATCTCGAAGACCACTTTTCCAGTTTCGGTGGATCATTTAACGACGACATATTCAATCAAATCGTTGTGTTAGATTATTTTTTTTACCATCAATACTTCTTTCTCCGAGAGGTCAGTAGAATGCAATTACACAGAAGTAAGGTTGGTAACCTAGTTAATTCACAGTGAATTTATGTCAAGAGTCTAAGTTGGAGGTCAAATTGACTCGCTCTACTTTCCTTTGAGTCCCTAATAATATGAAAAGCTATATATGGAATTCTTTATCAATATAAACACAAACTTAAACGTTCCTATATTCTTAAATAAAATCTATTTCATAATTTAAACGAGCTTATAACTAAGTTGACAAAGTGTTTTTTCATCTACAACTAACATTTAGCAAATATTAACTTTCCGATGTACAAACAATCAAAGATCAAACATGAACAAGTGTTTCTGACGAAGCAGTTCAGCGAGACCCATCAAATTCTTTTAAGATCTTTTGACATACAAAAAAAAAAAGCTCCAACTTGTTTTGTTGCTCCTACAGATGTACCTACCAGTGGGTTACATTTTGTTATAGCGTAGTTCCTACAGTGATTAACTCAACCCATCTTCCTTCTTGACCGGACAAACTTTCCGACGTCACTGAGCGTCTACGTTTGAAACAAGACAAGCTTATTCCTCCCCCGTCTAGCTCTCCTACAGTGAGTTGTCGAGTCACACAGTAGGAAATGTCTGGTTAGTCCTCACTAATCTTCTCCGGACAAACGTTTCAGACCGACTATTACACTTCAAAGCTATTCCTTCATCAAGTGCTTGGTTGGGAAGATTGGCTTAAAGTGAAAACAACAGGAGGAAAGTAACGACTTAACCGAGTGGAGGAAATGAAGTGTAAAGACAAAATAGGGAAGCTGGAAAAAGCTATATTGATTTTGGGAAACGGAACAAGTGCTTTTATTTGATTGTTTCTCAGTAGGGATGCTTGACTATAGGGCTTGAATCGATTCTTTGATCGATTTACGTATAATAAAAGGCTGCGTTGATTATAATATAAATATTAATGGCCCAATATTTTAAAAAGGTTATGGGATTTAGCGCATAAAATATGTGTACATTTTCAGATTATGCTATAATTTAATCAAATGTTGACAGCCAATCTGTAATATATGATTATAGTATCAAGAATGTTGATATCGTAAATAAAGCCTACATTAAATTATTGCTATTAGCTTATATAATAAGCTTTGTTACACATGATGGCAAATTATTATATACATTATTTATTATATAATAATATACCGATTTGTGGTCCAGCATTTCCAACCTTGGTTTCGAAATGTTACAAGTTGCCTAGCAAAAAAAATCATAAGAAACGATTTTTCTGTATTTATGTTTTCTTTCGAATCAATTTTTTTGAAATAGTCATGGAAAGAATCGATTCGTGAATCAGTTAGAGATCTTTTAACCCATATAAAACATCGATTAACTAACAGAGTTTAAAGTAATCGATCTTCGTAAAGTTTGACCCCAAGATCGAGCATCTCTAATGTGTCATCTGAGTACAGATGAATCAGAGAAAGCATGTATCGGTATATTGCTTAGTTAATTAAAATCTTCCTCTGCATTTGCCCTTGAAAATTAATTGTTTTACATATAAGTATATGAGAAGATACTGGAAAAGAGAATAAGAAATAAAATTAAGGAAGGTTAAGAAAAGAAATGCACGGATTTAGGGAACAGAGGTCTACAATAGACTTGATCTTTGCCATACGACAGCTGATGGAAAGAAGGTATGCATTTGGGAAAGACTTGGTAATGGTATTTATGGATGTGGATATTTCATATGATAGCGTGGATATAAATAAAGTTTGGAAAGCGATGAAGGAGGCCAAAGTGGAAAGAGGAGTTGTAACGAGAGAGAAAAGCATGTGTGAGAAAAACAGGTTTGTTAAGACGGAGAGTGGGAGGATGGAGTGGTTCCAAATAAAAAAATATAGCGAAGCAGGGGAGTGCCCTTTCACCATTACTTTTTATAATGGTAATGAAAATGGTCATGAATAAGGTGGCAGAAAAACGAGGGGAAGAAAGAATTAAAGCCAGGATGTTTGATGATGACTTGATGTAATGGGGGGAGAAGGACGAGGCAGTACAGGAACAGCTACAGGAATTGAATGAGGAAACGAAAGAGTGTGAAGTGAAATCTAGTATGGTGAAGTGTGAAGTGATGGTCATGACAAGGAAGAGGATAAGGCCTAATAAAGCTATAAAGTTGGATTGAGTAGAGCTGAGAAAAGTACATAATGTAAAATATATTGGAAACGTGATTGAGACGAAAGTTAGAAGTAAAGAAGATCTAATGAGAAGAGGACACCAGGGAGAGTTGTTCTATAGGTGTGTAAGACACCTGCCATGGAGATGAGAAGTGTCATTGAAGTGTAAGGAAGTGTTGTACAGGGAGTACTTTGTACCTGTATTCCCACATGCAGCAGAAACAGGGATATTGAATGTAAGAGAAACTAGGGAAGTGGAGGCCATGGGAATGAAGTTTGTGAAGAGCTATCTGTCACGAGGAGAGACAAGATTATGAATGAAGTTATCTGGAAAATAATGGGGGTACATGGGTACAGGGATTACATGATATAGTAGATGAAGCGAGACTCAGATAGTATGGGCATGTTATGAGGAAGGAGAATGAGAGGACTTCAAATAAAATTATGGAAGTGAAGTATGTAGGAAAAAGACCGCAAGGGAGGCTAAGAAAGAGATGGGAGGAGCAGATAACAGAAAGTGTCCACGTGAGAAGAGAATAATGGAAGCAATTAAAGGAGGAAGAATGGTGGAAGGATAAAGGAAGATGGAGGTATTTTACTAATCTGATCCAGCCACAGGCTGGACACAATTGTTGGTTATTATGATAAATAATAATTGTGCTTCACCTGTGACAATAGCCGGAATATATGATCTTGATTTAAATGACATTGTGGGGCAAAGGGAAACCAACTTCAGTCCATTTTACATAGCTTTTTAGAAAAAAAAACCAAACATTTTTGGCAGATAATATTGATATTATTTACCAGGTTATTATTAGTATTTTATAGGCATTGGCATTATATTTCATGATGTTCAGCTTTAGATCACATGACTTGACGTATGAATACGTGAAAGTAGCTCTAGTAACTTTTTTAGCTGTCAGCTCTTCCTCTGAAAATCGGGCTGTACATCATTACTAATTGATTCAAAATATATGTTTGTGTATGCGTGTCCAAAAATACCTAGTTTGATTAAATATCTCGCATACACATTAATATATAGTTTTTAATGCCGCTAAAATATGATGGCTTCTGTGTGCACATTGTATGTATCTATGATATTTTATCAATTGATTTATAACCGACATTACTTTATTATGAAAGTCCTTGGGAAAAAATTGAAACTGAAAAACATAATATTTAATTTGTAATAAATAGGGACTAAAAGTGAATTTTCTTGAAAGTAGTACCTACCTAAAAGTGAATTGCAGAAATAAAGTGACTAAAAGTGACAAAAATGACAAAAGTGACTCTTCTATGTATAGTGGAACCATGCAAGGTAAGATTGCTTACCTTTCAGGACGTTGCCTACCTGTGACGTCACAACAGGTCATGATAGGATTTCCCATGTTACCGAATTTACGTTTCATTCAGCGAGTTTTAAAGATATAACATTCAAATAAAAATATACATTCTAAAATAATTCTAAAAATAGTCTTTACAGGGTCACAAAATTATTTTAACTTTGAAGTAATTTTTTTGCTAACGTATTTTATATAAAATCGTCTACAAACTAGGCTATTTGGCTTGGTCACGAAAATGTATTGTGGGAATCTTCCTGCCAGTCTATAGATTAAAAAAGTCCGTGTAAGCATTATGTATATCTAGAATAGGGAAAAAAATGTAATTTTAAAAAGAAAGACAATGTTTTCAAGGCGCAAACGGTATAGTGACAGTGTAAGCTCGTCAGTGGAAGAGGGTAAGGGTTATCCTAAGATAAACAAGAGGCCTCATATGGTGAAATCTCCAAGTAGGCAACTCCGTTCAGGGTGAAGGAAGGATACAATGTCAAAACCAAACTCTGAACGTCATGAGACCAAAAAAGGTATATTTGAAAATAGTTTTTTCTTAAAAATTATGTTTTTATCCCGCAACTCCTAGGTTTTTTTTCCAGTCAAATTATTCTGGCACTAGGAAAATAATGTCTGAGAAGAAATTCTACTGAATTTGATGCTTGGTAATTAAAAGTAGAAACTTCATTATTTGTTTGTTGAGAAAACATCCAAATTTGGATTGTAGGATTTATACATCCTCACAGGAAAATTGTTAGTTGAATTGTCACGTAAGTTTGTATACCTCTTCTTATTGATAAATTTTAAACTAATGGATGAACTTCTAATAGATTTGGTATACATAATAAATCACTCGAGAGACATTTCCAGTGTGTTTAAAGTCAACGCAGGTAGCAATTTGTGGTTAATATTTTAAATGAAGAATCAAAGATAGGTTTCTCTATTCTGAGTAAATAGAAGTACCTGGAAAATACAGATGTTTTCACAGCCACTTGAAATATCACCATACGTTAATCACGTATAAACCACTGGAGACTATACAAGTAAAATATATTTCTGCTAGACTAGTCGAGGCGAAATTCTTTAATGTCAGAAATAAAAGTGGATTTTTAACGCCTTTAGGTGGAGCTGTGTGGGAATAGGAGAACAAACATGGGATAGGGAAAGTACAAATGGCAATGCAATATGTTGTGGCCCCATATTCAATTACATAATTCTATTAACATCGATACATTCTACGCTCCTATAACAGTTTCCTTTCGTTTACCGGAAATTTAGTTCTTTTAATGATTAACCAAAATATGAGGATTTTTTGATTATTCAGATTGGACAATTTCAGCTTCTAAACTATGTTTTCAAATCTACATATTAAGGGTAAGGTCGTAGAAAATAGTTTTGTATTAATTACAGTAGACCTCAAGCTCATGCACTGCTAAAGGTTGTATCACTATTTATAGCCTAAGCGCAAAATCTCAGATAGCAAGGCAGCGCCGTACGAATTACGCTAAATGGGTTTATCATTACATCCTGATGCCTGACCGGGCAATGAGCATGATCATCACAAATTAAACAAAAGAAGCTTTAGTAGAGCTCAATGTACCCAGTCAACTCAAGGTTGCCCCAAGCAGATGAAGCAGAACAGTTTATGTGCGTTTCGATACCGATACTTACTGTTATCGATACTTTTCTTTCGATACTAGTACGGTATCGATAATTTTCTTCCGACACTTTTAATGAATACAGTATCGATACTTTTCTTTCCATACCACATCCCTACATTTGAGTAAAAACCACCTTCAGTACACCTTCGAACCCCGATCTCCCCATCATCAGCAATCCAGTATATTGCAAGAACAACGACTCAGACGATTGTGACAAACTGTATATGCCGGGCAGATGTTTCTTTTAAACGGTGTTTAGGCCATAGACGTCCCAATATGTTTGGAAATGTTTTATTTACTGGCGGAGGAAGGGAAGGGGATGTAGCAGATGGTTCGGTTTCACTATTACGCCAGCAGCGATGTCAAGACAAACATTTGATTGTTTATTAGAGCAGACATAGCTTGGGCATGCTTCCATTTGTAGACATCGACATTTCATATCTTGGACCAAGATATAAAACAAACATTTAACATTAATTATACACTTTTAATGATTTTTTTTTATAATGTACAGTACGTTTACCTAACTTGGTTTCACTGTGGCACAGCTTAAAGATAGAGGCATATTGTAGACCGTCTAGGTAAAACTGATACGATTCGTTGTAAACGACGGTAAAGGAAAGTTGCACTGCTTAAAAAAAACAGGATAGTATTCAATAACACAACGTTATGAATAATGTATTTTAGACATGTTCATTTTATTTAATTGTGAATATCATATAGAAGAATTCAGGAACGGAATAAACAAATATTATTTTCTTATAAATTAAAAACGACATGAAAGTCCCATCTTTAAATAAATGTTCACTACCTGTCTCAGTGGATCAAAGACCTAAATGTTCACTGCCTGTCTTGGTGGCTCAGTGACATAAATGTTCACTGCCTGTCTTGGTAGCTCAGTGACCTAAATGTTCACTGCCTGTCTTGGTGGCTCAGAGACATAAATGTTCACTGCCTGTCTTGGTGGCTCAGTGACATAAATTTTCACTGCCTGTCTTGGTGGCTCAGTGACATAAATGTTCACTGCCTGTCTTGGTGGCTCAGTGACATAAATGTTCACTGCACTGCCTTGGTGGCTCAGTGACATAAATGTTCACTGCCTGTCTCGGTAGCTCAGTGATCTAAATGTTCACTGCTTGTCTCGGTGGCTCGGTGACCTAAATGTTCACTGCTTGTCTCGGTGGCTCGGTGACCTGAATGTTCACTGCTTGTCTCGGTGGGCGGTGACCTGAATGCTCACTACTTGTCTCTGTGGATCAGAAATCTTGTCACTACATCATAATAGTACAGCAACAAAGGTTTTTGGAAAAGAGCTAAAAACCTAGCTTAGCCTTAAAAGGCAATGAAAAGTATAATCATGGTTCCCAAAATATATATTAATCATTAAATAATGTCCACACGCATCGGGGGGTACGTGGACTAAAGTGCCAATATTGATTGGCCAAGGTTGCCAGTGACGTACAGGTCAGGGATTGTATCCTGGTTGAGTGTTTTCAGGGCTGTTTTTTTATATAAATGATTTTACGATTTCTCCCACGCCAGTAGGTTTCGCCTAAAGTCTTATGTTTTTGTTAGCACCACGTCTTACTACCTGTTCAGGTTAAACGTATATGTACTTACTATGTTAATGAGTTAGGGATGAAGAAGGTTGCCTTAGAAAAAGTGTAACAACATTTGCATGTCACTATCTGTGTGGTTTTTTTTTATCGTTACTGATCAAAAAATGATGTGTTTGTATGTTTATTTTCTCCCGACCTCTGTAAGAGAGAGATATGTGATCGTTAAGATAAAATCTAATTCAAGATTTTGTGAAATATCGACGTTTCATGAACCCATGAAATCGAAAAAGTAGTTTTCGCTTTGCCGTCTGTGTGTCTGTATCTCATTTAGCACTGAAAGCATTTTACTGATTAAAACTTGGTGTCTAGGGTTTTCATAAGGTTCATAAGGCTAAGACTTAAATATCTAACCTTAGAATTAAAGGTAGTTTACAAAAGAGAAAAAAAAAAACACTCTAACGATTTTAAATTCTTTTATTTATCCATACATTGAACATTACAAACAAAATGTAAATTCTCGTTTTCTCATGAAAATGATATTGAATATAGCCTACTTTATAAGAGAGGAAATTTCCAAATCTCATCATATATCCACAAATATTTTAGATACGATCTAACGTATATTTTTAAATTTTTAATACTATTAAATATAAAAAAACTTTTATTTGGAATATATTTGTATAAAATCAATAGTTTCCGAGCTATAAGCAAATATGTATATTTTTTATTCAGGTCTTTAAAATATGTGAAGTTGATTATGCACTTCGGTGGATAAAGATGTTCCTCTTTTATCAATGTTTCTGTAACCGTGTGTATTGTTTCTTGTAAGTTCTTTGGTGTAGTGTTTATGCAACAATGTGTATATTATTTGGTTTCACAAATCTTACGAGTTTTTAGTAAATGTCTCTAATATAAGATAAAAGAAAAATAAAGTCTGTGTGGTGCACTGTACTATTTATTTCTAATGTTTCTTACAACCAGACTCACACTGCTGTTAAAAGTATCGCTTGCCCTTAGTTTACCAGCAAACTTAAGACCTACCTTACTGGTTCCACTATGGCACAGCTTATAATATAGGGCCATAACATAATCTGCCAAGGTAAGACAACTACCATTTAATTTAGACGGAATTTACCCTTCGTTTACCCTGAAAGAGTGCATGTATGAACAGACAAATATTGTCGTGACTTTACAACCAAAATATTGAAAATTCGTGACTTTTAAAGGACTTTCGTTGCCTTTTTTTTCAATTAGTAACTTTTTCGTGACTTTCGGGACTTTAGTGACCCAATAGACACCCGGTATACTGTTATCTTAAGGTGGGGTGCTAGTGAGCACCAGTTTAGTGCATTAATTTTGCAGTTTTTATAGCATAAACATTTTTTGGCAAAAATAGATCAAATATTTCTTCTATAGAAACATAGAGTTTAGCTTTCTGCACATGCTAATCTCAACAGTTCTTGAATATCTCTCATGAGCATAGCGGCATTTGGTGACAAACTTTTTAAATGCAGAGAAAAAGTTGTCACTAAATTCCAGGACACCCTTGACAGATATTAAAGAACTGTTGAGATTAGCATGTGCGGAAAACTAAACTCTATGTTTCTATAGAAGAAATATTTGATTTATTTTGACCAAATAAATGTTTATGCTATAAAACTTCGAAAATACTGCCCTAAACTCACGCTCACTAGCACCCCATCTTAAAGATGTAGAAGTGTTCTTGCTAAAGGAATGGCATTTAGTAAAATTAATAAATATATCCAAGGTTATCGTGCCCCTATCTGTTGACGAGACTTTACCACCCGTTGAATGTCGTGACTACAAGATGGTTATTCTAGAATCTAGAGGGTGGCTTCTGGTATAATTTCTTCAGGGATAAGAGACAAAGTTCTAGGAATAAGAAGAACCAAATAATAGGCTTATAATGGGTGGTTAGACTTGAGGCATTTACTTAGCAGCAGCCTCTATAATGGCGGTTTAATGGTGAAACCGATTTCAAAAGCGTTCTTTTAGTCAGTCAGGTAATATAAAGTCATTTTTTTTCATTGTATCTTACCTGGGGTAGCGTCCCCAGAAAAAAGACCTTGAAGGTTCTTTATTCAACCTTTTGTGTGTGTGTGTGTGTGTGTGTGAGACCGTGTCTGAAAGTCAGACAGCTGGAGGAGTGTGTTGGTTTAGGTCACATCGACACACACATACTATTGGATACATTCTCGTCCAGAAGATATCGTTCTTAAGGGCAGACTAAAATATCAATGAAATGTGGTTTTCTATGATAGGTTATCCATCAATGGTTGTACAAATGTACGCATTTAAACATATTTTATATATATATATATATATATACACACACATGTTAGAAATGAGACGCTCGAATGTTTGATTCCTCGAATCCTATGATATTCGAGATATTCAAGAATCGTAAAAATCTCAAAAAAGCATCTAGAATACAATTATGAACATCTTCACTGGTTATAGGTCCTAACAAATTCTATCCAGCTGAAGCTGGACATTTATTCAGCCCTTCTTGGAGTGGTTAGTATTGTCTGCACCATCTGGTAAAAAATACGTGTACTAAGGGAGTTCAGAAATTGTGTTTGCTCCTCGTTGACTCACACACTGAATTTCTATGAGTGAGTGTGAAGGGACATACCAATTTGGTCGGGAAGGGTGTTCTAACATTCCTTCAAGAGTTCGTGTACATTCCATAAAATACATAGGACCAATGGCTTCACTTTCCCTCCTAAGTAAGTTGTGCTACGGTTTTTATCGCTCAAAAATAAAATTCTTAACTATTACATTTCTATACGTATTATTTTCATCTATACAAAAAAATTAACGAAAGTAATATAAATTCCATATAACAAATAATATGTTATCAATTTGTAAATATAAATTATTGTGGGGTAAAATGACATCCGATTAGAGCTATGTGTATGATGTACCCAGCCAATGTGTGTCTAATTATCCCAACATGTATAGTTTGAGAATATTAGTCTTCATCCAAACACGTTTTAGTGTTATAAAAAAGGTTACAAGTGCATTTTGCGTGTAAAAGATTAGTATTATTACTGGCGTAAAACCTAATACAAAAATCTTATCTCTTAAAGTGCCAAGTTGAACTTATACATGAAACTACCACAAATCTATTTATCACTGTGCTCAACAGCTTGACTGACGACATCTTCGTGCTCCTATTTGAACGATAACATACTCTTTTATGCGTAAGCACATACCAATCAATAACTTCTTGAACCTCTGACTATAATACATTCAAGACCCTAGTTTACTTCGATGATAGCTCAAAAAGTTACTGGAAATGGTCCCTAATATATCCCAAAGCCAACATCTGACATCTATCACTTTGGATAACTGTAATGAAAACAGATGGTAATATATGAATGTGTTAGTTAACTACAGTAATTTAGGCCAAAATTATTTATATATTTATTTGAGGTCGGACACAAAGCTTATTTATCGTTTTATTCCATTTAAAAAAATATTATTAGCAGCATTTTCACAAAAGGTCTACGAAAATAGCTTCAAAATGGTGACCGACGAATTTAAACCATGTGGCTGAACGTGACGGAAACAAGTTTTTTACAATGATGGACCCACGCAATAGATACAAATATTTTATTCAGTTAAATATTTTGAAATACGATAAAAAAAATTATAAAATAATTTATTATATATATAAAAAAAGACAAGTATTTTCTCTTTTCCAAGTAAATACGATGCCTGTATTAAAAGGTATTGATGTATGTACTATATTACGCATTGTCAATAACGTTCTAAAACGAAAAATAATAACTATGTTTAAAATATTGTTTCGAGTTGGATAAAAATAAATTATCAAAAGTAATGAAATAGTATGAGAAAACTTAAGTTTACGTTATTTTAAATGTAAAATATAATAGGTAATTAAAAAACTCGACATATAATAAAACAGTGATCTTTTACAAGTGTTGGCAACCCAAAACCTAAACATAAGATTTTTTAACAGTCATCCAAGTAAAAACCTATCATAAACGGACTCTACTCAAGTACAGCACTGCGTCATATTACACAACTTTCTCCTGTATATATTTTCATTACAACATTATTATTCAAAACACTATTTTGGATGTAATTTATTTTAGATGTAGATTATAGAATATATGTATAACTTGCATTATGCACTAACAACTTTAGGAGTAGTCTGACACCTTAGTTCAGTGAGTAGCATGTCTGTCTATTGGGATAAGGGTCTCGGGTTTGAATCCTGGCATGGCCGAAAAATATTATCATTGGTGAAATGTTTGTCTCCCCTTTCACAGTGATGGATAAACGGTCAGGGAGATGGATTTTGTGTCTTGTTTCAGATTTAAGTTAGTTTATATGTCGTGAACTGTTATAAACAGTCAGTTCACGAAGTGCACGTTAAATAGCTCAAATAAATGGCAAACTTTAGGTTTACAAAGTTGAAGAGAAGTTATATCTGGATTACGCGAACCAAAAAGGTTGAATGCCACTGCCTTAGGCTAAAGTCACACGTAGGGATGTGGTATCGAAAGAAAAGTATCGATACTCTACTTGTTTAAGGTATCGGAAGAAAAGTATCGATACTGTACTTATTTAAGGTATCGGAAGAAAAATTGAAATTGAAAATGACAATGATATAACCATATTATAGTGTATTTAGGTCTATCGCGTCCATGGTATGTGTTGGAAATTGGAATGTGTAATAGATAGTATTGTATGATGGATATTATAAAATGTTTTAGCATATCAGCTTTAAAAATCTCTATGAAAATTTAGCTGAATGAAAGTTATTTAATAGCTAATTTTAATTAGAAATATATTTTTTCATCTATTTTGTGCCCTTCTTTAACCATAGTAAACATTTACTTCAAGCATGAAGGAATATAACAATAAAGTTGTTTCTTACGATACCGATCCGATAATTGAGTGATAGTACAAATATCAGTAGAGGTATCGAGTAAATAATAAATACTAGTATTGAAAGGAAAATATCTATATTAGTAAAGTATCGATACTTTTTTCACATCCCTAGTCACACGGCTCCAAACTCTGTAGTATTTTTGCTCTGCCGTATATGGCCAACGGCGCACAAAAATATGTGGTGCCATCTCCTTCAGATGAGGCAGTATATAGAAGAACAATTTCACCGTATTCATGTGTAGATTTCCAGAAAAACTCCACGCATCGTTCAAAATGGACATTCACTTGCTTTGTATGTATTTATTAGATACCAGTTCTTTATTAAATACCCTATTGTTTGAAGAACAAAAAAAAATATTTGGATGGACAAAATTAATATAGAAAGAGAGAAAAGTATTCCATAAACGTCTCTTTTCCAACACTAGTGTTATTAAATTGTCCTAATCAGTCATTGCGAGACAAAATAAACCTATATTTAAAATATTAGAGATTTTTGATAAAAAATATTTTTCAGTTGCTGCAGTAGAGAACATTCAGAACTCTTGCAAATACAACCCGAAATAACAAACTTATTTGATCTCGGCCAGTGATCGGGTGTACGGCAGTGTAGCCTGTCACTACTATGAACATTCACATTAGTTAATAATGGTTTGTCTCTTTGACCGTGTTCGGCCGTATACAGTAAAGTAAAGATACGGCCGAGGACGGATCCAGTGTTGCCCTAGCCTTAGAGTACAGGGATCTTCAACCTTTTAAGGTCCAAGGACCAAAGTTTCTGTCTCCTGTTGGCTCGAGGGCCGCAATACTGTACCGACACTATTAGGATTTAAGACTTAGGGCCAGTTTTATAGTCAGATTGAGTACGCCTCAAGTGCGGTGCTACACTAAATACAAGACGTCACCTCAATCTGACTATGAAACTGGTCCTTAATATTTTCTTTTTCTTTTGGCGTTCCGAATGTCTCAGCGGCGGTGAGCGAACGTGAACACTCCCGACTATGTCCGAACACTTCCGACAATATTCGAACACTCCCGAAAATGTCCGAACACTCCCGACAATGTTCGAACACACCCGACTATGTTCGAACACTCCCGACAATGTTCTAACACTCCCGACAGTGTTCAAACACTCCCGACTATGTCCGAACACTTCCGACTATGTCCGAACACTTCCGACTATGTCCGAACACTTCCGACAATGTTCGAACACTCCCGACTAGGTCCGAACACTCCCGACTACGTTCGAACGCACCTTAAATAGTACTCTCTCCCTCGTCTACTAGAGTAGTTATATTTTGCCGGTTCGAGGTAAATGTGTATAAAAACGTAATATTTTTCTTCACGTGTGAAGTAAAAATAGTTTATAAAATAACTTAAAATACGTATTTATCTATTTGATTATTTAATTATGTAAAATCAAATCTGTATTTGCAATATTTTCGCTTGAAATAATTGTATATCTACCTTTCATGAGACGGTAGGGTGGGTCTTATAATTATGGCCTGCTGGTTGAAAACCCCTGTCTTTGGCCATTCAACCACCAATGCGGGTGATTGGACAGTCATATTTTCGTCCGCACAGTCTGGGATTGAAGCTGGGACCACCCTGGACATGTGTTCCGAGAGTTCTGGCCACTTAGTCACGCTGGGAAGGCGCTAACGAAGCTAAACGAATGACTTGTTCTTGCAGAGTGTCAACCTAGTGTGTGCCTATTGTGTGTTTGTGAGAGTGTGTGTGTGTGTGTGTGTGTGTGTGTGTGTGTGTGGGTGGTTGGTCGGTTGGTGGAGAGCCGCCCAAACTCACCTCGTGTGGGCAGGACAGCCAACATTACAACATTGTTGCCATATCTAACGTCCAGGGTGGTTTTCTAGTCCTTTTTTATTGGTGTGTTTTACACACTCTTAACGCACTGCGGTCATTAGCGTCAGGGAACTCCTGATTAGAGTGGACATCAGGGACTTCCACGCTTCCTGACTGTCAAAAACGTCATTTTTTTAAAAAAGGGATCACCAGTGCTGAAAAAAAATATACACAAATTTAGAGGGGAAAAAATTGACCCAAACGGTAACTAAGTATTTAGATATGGTTGCCACATGTCAAGCAAGTATCCAGGGAGTGGGGTGGACTATTGAGGGGAGGGGGTAGTCCCACCTACTACCTATCCAACCAGAAAGTATTATCTATCCTCAATGTCTAGGATAGTATACTATTATTTTTATAAGCACACTTTCGACTACCGACATTGATTGAGAATCACTAAAATGTTGCATTCTAGAAATAAATCTTATTTGATTTATTGATTAAAAAGTGACCTACTTCAGTGGCCGCATGGTCTAACACGCTACTCTCGCAGTAGGCTAGACTGCCGATGACGGGGAGTTCGAGGTTTGAATCTCGGTCGGGTGTACTGATGGTCGTTTACCCATATTGGTTTTCCACTCTCCATACACGCAAATGCGGGTATACTTCCAATAAATATAGCCTTCCTAATCCCTAAAACCATTAGCGTAATTAGTACATTACACAAACGTATAACCCAATTAGGTAATAAATCACGGTGCTAAAAAATAAAGTGCATCTAGAAATTTATCAAAAGCCTTTAATAACCCTTCCTTATGTATTGTCTCTATTTACAATATTAATTAAATGAACCAAGAATGAAAATACAATTGTAATAATTTATCTCCGTGTCATATAGCTAGGGGGTCAGTTAATTATTACAAACTCTTAGCGCAATAATCATAATACCACAAGGTTAAAAAGGTATTTAATATTGAAGGTATTTAATATGTTAATGTTACACTTATTGTAATAGTAACGCAATACATATTTAAAATAAAGCTTAAGTCATACAGACTATAGTCATTCGGAGAACTGCGTGATATAATTACTTTCTACACATTTCCTTAGTCAGAGTTGAAATTGTGAGTCCTTAAGTCCAAAGTGAGCAAACAGGGGAAATCACTCCAATAACATGCTCCTCCACGAAATGTTGGTTGCACCATTTGTACTGCGTAGCTAGAAACTTCCACAGATAAACAGGGGTGGTATATAAACCCCTGATATCTGGGAATCGGAGCTCAGCTCTTCTGTAATAACTGTCATACTGAATGTATGTAGAAGCACGGGCTGGATTAATCTTCATGTGAACCAAGAACTTGTAATATACTTTGTTATTATTTAATGAAAGTGTAAGAACATAAGTCTTCATCAACAACACCTGATTATTTCTTTGAGTCCAGAGGTTCCTATCAAGGATTTGGAGTTGACACGAGCCTAATAGTTCCATACCTCGAGTTACCAAACCTCAGGGATACGACAACCGCATTGTGACCGCCTGTGTTTATAGCTTTCAAATAACGGACTTTTTATGGAAATCAGACTGTACTTTATTAGTCTTATAAATTGAATAGAACATACATCCAATTTTCAAATTGGAAGAATATTCTGATAATTATAGAGTGTGTGTGTGTGTGTGTGTGT
>CABFWB010007574.1:7790-23864 GCA_902151455.1 Timema bartmani
CCCCCCCCCCCCCCAAAAAAAATTCCTAATGATAGGTTTAAAAAAATATAACCTGGTAAATTATTGATTTATTTAATCTATTGGGGAAAAAATATCTGTAATCTAAATATTTCAAATGTGACAGTTATTTAGAGAGAATCCTACTGTCACAGCCTTAACATGGTATCCTATTGAGAATCGTTATGATCAGTTAACAAAAAATTTTTTTACTGTAAAAAGTCTGTAGAAAAGTCTTATACATTTTCTTCACAAATTCATTCAAAAATAAAGAAAAAAATAAACCTAAACAGAATATTTTTAAATCGAAAATTTTAATGGTAATTCTGGAGCTGATATATTATTAATCCCAAGGTTTTTCGGTGAGAGGGATGTTGCTGCATGGCTTGGCACAACTTTTTAATGTCTGCTTGTCCTGTTGAAACTTTCAACTGAAAGTCCGGCTCCAAATTTAGCCTATTGCGGTACTTAATTTTTATGTACAACATGGATGAAAAACCACTCTCAAAGAGATAGGTTGTTGAAAAAGGCATCATAAACTTGCTGGCATGGTCAACGATATGAAGAAACTCGTTCAGTTTCTGCAACCAAAAGTCTGCCAAAGATGTTTTCTAGAGATTGGATTTTAGGGTTTCATCACAGGACAGTTAAATAAGTTTTCTCTTTTCTTTTGTCGAAAAGAAGTCTGGTAGACTGGAGTCTTCCACTGCAGAAAGACTCTCGCATCTAGAATTCGCTCTCTGAATTCTCAAGAAAATATTCGCTAAAGTTTTCAATCAAACTCAAACAATGCTCTTTTATGTAGTCGACAACAGAATCATGAAGATCAAGTTCATTTTCTTCTACAAAATTTTCTAAGGAAGCAAAGATTGACAGTTGTCCCTTCACAACTTATTTTGTTGCAAATTGAAGTTTATTTTTTAAAGCTTTTATTTTGTTATAAACCATGAAGGTTGTTGTTTGTTTACCCTGCAGACCTTTATTCAGCTCATTCAGTCGCTGAAGTACGTCACCCATAAAAGTTAATCTGCACAGCCACTTTATTTATAAATCTGTCACTAAACTCACACTTATTGTCAGAGAGCAAAACTTGAACTTCCTGTATCATTTCATACAAGACATTTTCCTTTGGAAAGCCACCTTACCTCAGTGTGGAAAAGAAGATGATCATGCTCGCTACTTAGTTCTTTACATAAGATTGCAAATAATCTGGATTTGCATGCTTTTGATTTGACGAAATTAACAATCTTCACTTCTTTTGTCAGTTCTATTTTCATATCTTTTGGACATTTCCTGGCAACTAGAGCCTCCCTGTAAAGACTATAGTGGACATATTTTGTCTGTGGGGTGACCTTCTTGATTTGGGAAACCACACCACTATGCTTTCCAGTCATAGCTCGTGCATCGTCAGTGCAAATTCCAACGCACTTCTCCCAGTCTACACCATGTTGAGTTACAAAGCCATCAGTAGTGTCAAATATCCTTGCTGTTGTCCAACCTGGGAGCTCCTTGCAGAAAAAAATGTATTTTGCCACAGCGTGGGTTAAATCAACATATCTAACAAATGCTAGCAACTGCACCATATTTGTGCAATCTGTACTCTCTTCCAGCTGTACAGTAAAGTATTTTTAGGACTTCAGTTTATTGATGAGTTGCTCCTCCAACTCATTAGCCATACTTGGAATCCTGCAAGACACAGTATCACTAGACAAAGGGATAACATCCAGCAGATTTGCTTGTTTTTCACCAATAGCACTTGACAGCAGCAGGCAGTAAATATGACTCCATTAGTGTGTGGGGTTTTCCAGCCTTTCCTATTATTAAACTGATTTTGAATGATGCTTCAAGGGCCTTCATATTCAGACATGAAAAAGAGACAATTTTTTGTCTACCAGATTTTATCTCTGCTTCCTTGCGCTTGAAAAATTCAAGTGGCTTACTTTTCAGGTTCTCATGTTTTGTATTAAAATTTATTTTTAATAAAGATGGCTTCATTTAACTGTTGGAAAGGGTCTCATTACAAATAACACATCAAGATGTAGGTTCTGACTCACTTCCTGCATAAGAAAATCCTAAAGACAAGTATTCAGGATTATACTTTCTTAACTTAAGATAAGATATCTTCTGATGAGTAGGCCTAAGCAAAGAGTATTCAGCTTCAGTTGGCTCAACAACATCTTCACAACCATCATCTTTACCAGAGGTAGCCTCACTTTCCGATTCAAGTCTTCCCCTTTTAACAGGCCATGTTGGTTTAGTTAGCCACTTATCCATCTTGACCGATACGAGAAAAGGTTAAAAAAAAGATACTTCAAGCCCTTCCATTTATGAAGAAAAAACAAACAAATAAAAAATAGAATAAATCAAAACAAATTCTACTTAAACTCTCACAACTCTATTTTCTACATGTGTAACTGTCAACAATGATGCAAAACCAATTATCAATAAGGACACTTTAAAAAAACAGAAAGCGGTCGTGTGTATGTACCAAGCGTGGGTCCAGGGGTTGTTGTCAGGAGGGAAGGGATGGAGGTGAATTTTTTCAGGATCCTCAATGATAATCGTTGAGAGCGAAAGAGTATGTCACCGATTTGTGACTGTTCATGAAAGATGTTCAAATTATGTACTCTAAAAATAAGTAAGATAACAACTGCAAATGTAGAAGGTGTCAAGAAGAGGGTTGACAAGTCTCAGAAATCGGTCTCTAGCTGAAAACAAATAGGGGGTAAAGAGATGTGGGAATAGCCAGATAACGGTAACTGCCAACAATTAGGGTTTTCCATAAGTCTCTTTTGTCAACTTTCCCTTGAGAGCTGCTTGTGTACCCTCTGAAAGGTGCCTGCGTACCCAGTTTGAGAACCACTGATATATATGATGTCATCGCTTTCTATAAACATTACGGTAAGCGATTTTTTGATCAATGTTAACTTATTCAATAAATTTTAATTTAAAAAAGCATAAAAGTTTGGGTAAATAGCATACAAAACTAATAATATATGATATACAAATTACTGATGGTTTGAAATTTGGGTAAGTATCCCAGTAATTATTTTAAACATTCATTTGGGATTTTATATTTATGACATCATCTAACTTTTACACATGGGTGTGGCAATTGCAAGCAGTTTAGTTAGGATGGATAGGCTACTTGCGCTGAACTAAAATGGTGTAAGTTCACTGGTATGTCTCTTAATGTTCAAGATGTCTTCAAACAAGATAAAAATACAATTGTGTCTTGTTTGCAAGAGTTGAGCCTGCTTCGATAAAAAGTGAAATGTGTTTGTTTTAGAATTTTAAGTTATTAGGCCTATATGGTCGTAAAAATAATAATTATTCTTTGGGGTATAGTATGTAGTGTGCCACATGTTTGCATGGCCGACAGGTATCCTGTGACTTTGGTGATGCACTATTTTCTTTTCTAATAAAGGTGTCATATTTTTTTAGATGAAAAATATAGGCCTACCATAAAATTGGAATATTTTGTTTGGAAAAAAAATGCACGGTAGGTACCTTAAATGCTTGATAGTGTGTGTAAAGCCCCTCTCCCAACATCCTTTTCTTTCACACAAGGCAGTTTTAATCACAAGGCTAATGTAATTAAAGTTATGGTATTAGTTCATAGGTAGGCCTCTGATTGGTTCTACAGTCAAATTATTGTTTATAACAACATACATAGCTAGAATGAAATGTAATGTAGCTTTCTTTGACAAGTTCGAATTACTTTTGTTTATAATTCATTGACATTCATGTAAAGCTTTAGTTTGGATTTGATTTTTAAAAAATAAGCTAGGAAGTTGAGGTAGATTCAATTTTAAATAAAAATTAACATATTGCTCAATTGGAAACCCACTTACGATTTGAATGTAAATTGGGTGATTAGGACACAAAGTGTTATAAGTACTGTACCAGGGAAGTTAATGTATGTTGGGTTGGTAACACCAAAGTCACCAGTCTGCTCTAAAAAAAGATAGTGTGCTCTGTAGTGAGTAGCTATCATCTGTGCGTGAAACAATATGGTTATGAGACAAGTCGTTAATATAATAACTATGCTAGTCTAAAGTTTATTATTATTATTATTATTAAATTTTTTTCAATTAACACACAATGGCACACGAAATACAAAGAGACCAGGATTGTTGGTATTTTTTCTTGGTAAGATTATATCATGTTTTTAAATCATCATTACATACAATAATACACAAATTACATTAGCCTAGTAACAAAATTATTAAATTGCAAAAAAATGGCCTATTTTTAAAATTAGAATAAAACTCACATAAATCACATGAAAAAAATTCTACCAAAGTTGAGAGACATGTAAGGTTAGGTTTTGTAAGGTTCAGACTCTTTTGTATTAAAATACTTTAGGTGCCATTTTGTTATTTAGGCGAGTTTTTTAAAATCCTTTTAAATATCTAGGTCTACTGTAGCTCTACAGTTTTATTTTGATAAAGATTTTGCAATAAATGGAATTTGCATAGGGCCTATTCTTGTGTGTAACTGTGTGATTACTGATGACAACAATTTTTTTCTATAATAGAGTCCATAATCAAAAAAAGTCTTAACAATCCCTGGCCGTTTGTGTCTTTTTCCCAAAAGTGGTATCATTTAGCCCCTGCAAGTTGATTTAGCTAGAAAAAACAACTCAAAATACCAAAACTTTGGAATATTGGGTTTAAATTTGGAACCACAGTGTTTTGGAATCTTGCAAAAGGTGTGGAGTATAATGTGACACATTTTTTGTTACAGTGTTGCCAATCACCATATAAGTGTTGTAGCTAGATTAGTACCAAAAAGTCGCTAGATTGTCGCTGAACGAAAAAATAGTCAGATTTATCTCCAAACCAAAAACGCATACATTAATCTGAACTGAATGTAAGCTACATCAGTGGATTGAGGTGATCCCCAGATCTGGAACTATTTCATTGTGATTTGTGAATGAGAGATAGATAGTTTAGAGTTCTTCTGTAGACCAAAACAATGCATTACGCGTTATTGCAGTACGGTAGTTCAAAAATCAAAACTCTACACCATTAAAATTTCAAATAATGAACATGAACTTGACAGAAAATTAAGGAAAATTGCCAGTCGCCAGATTAGTCAATAGGCAATAAAAATGAAAACTAGTAATTTCAGATCCGCAAAAGTCGCTAGGTCTAGCAACAAAGTTGCTATTAGTAACACTGGTTAGTGAAGTATGCTAATTTAATATTCACTAGCCCAGCAGAGATAATCTTGGTTCAATTTGAAAGCTATCAACACTGGCTTTGAGATTAACTAGAACAGGTCACAATAAACTCGCAAAAAATATGATTTGGAAGGATAAATTATTTTAAACAGGCTTATATATTGAGAAATGCAACCTCACAATGGAAGCAATTGGATTTGCGCACCAAAATATGCAAAATTGAATTTCCTTGCCTAAATATCAGTTTTATACGTATGTATTTGTGAACTGCATCTATCCATATCTAATGTTTTTAATTTAGGCCTATCATATTGTAAGTGAATAAAATAAATTGACATTTTCATGAAGTTATATTTTTAATGATTCATTAGTAGAAAAGAGAGATTTCACCTTATTTATCAGCATGCTTAACGGACAGAGTTTGTTCTTCGAAAATATTTTTCAAAATCCTATTCTAATTTCTAATGAATAGCTGATTCAGACCTGATTATTTTAATAAATAAGGTATAATGGGATGTAAAGATTTTTTTTTCCACATAAGATACAGGAGTGCTTAATTAAATTATCTCTATATAAATAATTTCCTAATTTGTGGGTGTGGGTGGGTGTCTTTCCACACCCTCCAAAACTCCCTAGATGACCCAAAAAGCTGGAACTTTGCACACCTATATTATAGACCATAAAACAGAACATAACAGATCCAGATTTTTGATTTTTTTTTTCTGAGGGTAGTTAACTGAAGGGTAAAAATAAATTAAATACATTTTCTTAAATTCTTCTCTGATAATTTTGATTAAAATTCGTATTTAGGTAATGTATAACATTGTAAACAAAAAGGCAATTTTCATTTTTCCCATGCAAATGAAATTTGTGGGTAGGTGTTTTACATTCACGGAAATTTCCGATGTTGATCATATCTCCATAACTATTTGAGAGATGAAATAACTTAGGCCTACTATTTTAAAGTTGTAAAACCATTAAAAAAATCTTAATTGAGGTAAGTACTTTTGAAAGAAGTGGATTGATTGTTATACTCTTTGTCCTGGACAGGGATGTACCTCTTTTCTCAAAGTTTCTGTAAAAGTGGAGCTTAATTCATCTATGCTCTTTTTTGGACTGTGCTGCTTTATTTTTCCATCATGTTTAATGCTGAAACTTTGCTCACTTATAGGCCTATAAAAAGAATTTAACCTGATGGAGCAGGTTTTAAATTTTTGATACATAATATAAATAATTTAGTTCACTTTTATTTTATCCATTATTATGTAATAACTGACAGAATTTTTTTTTTACATACAAAGCTACATGTGTTTTATCATTTGAAGATTAGGTTAGGTTGGTTAATATTATAACCAACCTGTCAGATAGACCTAAAAGTTAGTTCTACAAATTAAAACTTACTTAGAAAATAGAGCCATGTCTTTTAATTCAAATGCTTTTATCATATACTATAAGTATTTATCAAATAGTTGTATATTTGCAAACTTTGGTTAGTATATAGAAGCTGTTTTAATTATCTTTTGTTTGTAATAGGTCAGATATCCTGATCGCATTACGTTAATTCGAGGCAACCATGAGTCTAGACAAATAACACAGGTGTACGGATTTTATGACGAGTGTCTGCGCAAGTATGGCACTATCACAGTCTGGAAGTACTGCACAGACGTGTTTGACTACTTGAGCTTGTCAGCGCTTATTGAAGGAAAAATATTCTGTGTTCATGGGGGTCTCTCTCCCTCAATACAAACCCTAGACCAAATTCGTGCCATCGACAGGAAACAAGAAGTGCCGCATGATGGGCCTATGTGTGACCTTCTTTGGTCTGACCCAGAGGACACACAGGGCTGGGGTGTTAGCCCTAGAGGAGCTGGTTATCTCTTTGGCTCCGACGTAGTTGCTCAGGTACTTTTACAGTCATCTAAAAATAAGTCACATATGTTTTATAGCAAATTACTATTAACAATTATAAACATATATATATATATATATGTGTATATATATATATATACACACACACACACTTATATTTTATTTTAAATCCAGCCTAACTTACCAGTAAAAAAATCATCTATAAAAAAACTTTCAAACCAAACTTTTAATAACATCACCTAACACAACAGTATTAATTTTTCCTTGGTTATTTATTATTTCTGCTCTAGTTCAATGCAGCAAACAACATAGACAAGATCTGCCGCGCTCACCAGTTGGTGATGGAAGGCTATAAGTGGCACTTCAACGAAGCCTTGCTCACAGTCTGGTCAGCTCCTAACTATTGCTATCGGTGTGGCAATGTTGCTGCCATACTGGAACTCAATGAAAACCTTGAATCTGATTTTAAAATCTTTGAGGCAGCCCCTCAGGACTCACGGGACATGGCTCCCCAACGAAGACAGCAGCCAGATTACTTTCTATAGATGTGATCACTTGATCTCAATCATGAGGAATTAATAAAACTATTGTTTTATGTCTCGAGCTGGAGAGTTATTGAAACTATTGTTTTATGTCTCGAGCTGGAGAGTTATTGAAACTATTGTTTTATGTCTCGAGCTGAAGAGTTATTGAAACTATTGTTTTATGTCTCAGCTGGAGAGTTATTGAAACTATTGTTTTATGTCTCGAGCTGGAGAGTTATTGAAACTATTGTTTTATGTCTCGAGCTGGAAGAGTTATTGAAATTATTGTTTTATGTCTTGAACTGGAAAACTATTGAAACTAGTATTTTATGTCTCAAGCTCGAAAGCTATTGAAATTATAATCATTCTTGAAGAAATATTGTGATAAAATATCAGGTTTGTAGTTTATATGTCAGCTCTTGAGCCATATCTGGTGGCCGTTCCACTTCTTAGAACATGCCCAAGCTATCCACACATTTACATTATTAAGGTAGAGATGAAGGTAAAATGTTGACAAACTGTACCCGTATTGGTGTATTGTGAGTGTTGAAAACTGAACTATTTGGTATATAAATACATTCAAGCAATATATACAAACCAGCACAGGTGGGCAAAGGTGTCAGTCTCAACTGGTTTGCTGGTGACAAAGAGGTTAGGACACCAATATAAGATTCAAACTCCCAGCCTCGTTGTCACCGGCAAACCAGTTGAGACTGACGCCTTTGTCCACCTGTGCTGGTTTGTAAATATTACTGGAGACTTGCGTGTATTTATATGCCAAGTAATATAATCCTACGTTGTCAAACGTGAAAGTATATCTATATCTTAGTTTTCTTATAAATGAACTTGTGGAACACATTTTAGAAAAAACAACATATTTTTGGTGGTTGACATTGATAAATATTTTACTATATTATTAACTGTGTTATTTTATATATCCATTAAAAGTAGAAGCTACAATTCAATTCACATATGAATACATGAAAGTAGTTCTAATAACTTTTTCTATCCATCAGATATGTCCATTAGTAAAAAATTGAACTGTAATTTAACATATATAATTGACAGATATGGTCCAAAAGCTGGCAAAATCAACTATACCTGAAGTATACCTAAAGATTGTAATGAAATATCTAATACTAATAAATTTCTATCGGTTTTTTTTTATGATGTTACAGACAAATTTAGATTTTAAAATAAAGAATAGATATTGCCTCGCTTATCATGACAAAATAATCCGAGTTATATTTTGATTGAAAACTTAATAAGTGATGTTGATTAGAAAAATCTCAAATCAGGGTTACCTGGAAACTGAAGACTCTCATACATCAATAATAACTTGATTTTTTTCAGAGTTTTTAAAAACATGCTCACTTTGACAATTTTATATGGAAATTTCGGGTTCTGGTACACAGTAAAACAAGTGTATGTGAATTTACTGCTCACAGTTGAAAGATTCACTTAACGAATATAATTTGCTTCACAAATATTTTGAGTGAGATGTCACTAAATCTTTTGACCTGAGAGGCTGTTGTTTGGTCCCAATTGATTACTCAGAAGATAATTTTTTCAAAACTTTTGTTTCCCATTTTCCATGGGATGTAGGTGTAATTTCTTAGAATTTTCTCTCTTCACCCTGGTTAGGTTGTCTAGTACCGTCACTAAGATCGTATTCAACCAAAATATTGAATGTTGGCTTCATCTCCTCAAAGGTATTGTTGTGGTTTATTTCCAATTTGTTATATTGAACATAATATTGTGAAATGCTTCAAACACTTTATATCTCTGGAACATTACATTTATTAGTTTTTGAAAAATAACAATCTTGGTTTACCAGGCATTCCATGTGTTTATTTAAAAAACACTAACTCAACATCTTGAGAACATTTTATACATTTGTTCCTGAAAAATAACTATTTTTGTCTGCGAGACATTCCATGTATTCAACTGTGAAAAATAATTAAATTAAGTAAACTTGAATAGAAGTTTGATAGCAGAAACTAACAAACTATGAAGTAAATATTGCTACTTTCCTACTTCTAGTCCTTGAATCTTGTATATCCTGAAGGATATTACATATTTAAAAAGTCAAAAACACTTAAGATTTGAAATATAAAAACCTAAAAAAGGCCTTATTACACTGCACGCTAGTACTTTACCCCAACATAATTCTCAGACAAACCTAGAAACCTGACCTAAAAACTCTACTCTACCATTTAACTAAATGTTAATGCTTTAAGCTCAAATTTAATGTTAATTTATATTATAATATAAATTAACATCTATATTCATACTTAAGTTTATTGTATATTAAATTATTTTGATTAGAGAAAAATTGGATTTTAACTATCTTTATTATGAACATATTGCTTCTTTTCACACTTTATGTCTAATTTGTCACGGATCACAAATCATATTAGCTTATTTTAGTTTCTGTATAATTTGTTTGGTTGAGAGCTAGGGATATCACTTTTACCAACTTACAAATATGAATCTTTGGAGTTATAAAATGATGTTGAAAACTTATCCACATTTGCAACCATGACTTTTATCCAATCACATTTTTTAAAAAAATGAGCCTCTTTTAAATGTTCTTTTGAACTGTTCCAAACAAAATTGAATTAAAAACTTAAATGAAAGTGGCTACCTATATTTTTCACATAGTATAATTTAGTAATGTATAATAGTGTAAAGTATTCATGGTTAAGATTTTTTTTATTTTTTTAAAATTGAAATACTCTCTCCATTAACAATTTTTTTTGTAAGGACATGCATTTTAATATATTTGTTACACATGCTTTTTGGATGGATTAAAATTAAAAAAAGAGTTTTAAGATCTTTTACATTGAGATTTTTATGAATAAAAATTAAGTTAAATTTTAAAATAATTGTTTTAGGTGTGTCCTGCTGAATATCCTGAGTATTAAAAAAATATTAAATATTTCCATTAGACTAATTATTTACTATAGGCTAAATCAACTCATTTTATGTGATGCTAGTGAGCTACTGAGTAATAATTAAAATTGTGTATATGGGCATTTGTGCCAGCCCTAGATGTTAAGTTTAACTGCGCAAAAATAACTGCACAAGTGTATCATCGCAAGTATACTTGAGCTTGTGGGTGGGAAAACTGCACAGCTTTACACACATGTGCAAGTGACTCGTGAAAAACTAAACATTTAAACTCTTTTACTTTGTGCCTGCACAAGTCCAGTTGCACACCGGAGCATGTAGGGGGATATTAATTCAATTTAGCTGTTTTTATGTTTGTCTTGGGTTGTCAACAATGACCTAATGACAAGTTATGGAGGATTTCATCAAAATTTACAGGAGTAAACCATGCTTGTGGATGGTTCTAAGTAAGCAATACCACGACAGAAACATTAAGCAAGCAGCTTACAAAAAATTAATTTGTAAATTAAAGGTGATCGATCCATCAACGGGCCACGACAAGTGATAAAAAAAAATCAACAATCTGCGAACAAACTTTAGGAAGGAATTGAAGAAAGTGATGTTCTCGGAAAAATCGGGTACTGGGCTTGCAGATTTATATGTGCCAACCTTGTGGTATTTTGATCGTCCCCAGGTTTTAAGTGACCAGGAAAAAGTGAGGAATACAGTTAACAATCACAGATAGCGCCGGGGAGGTAGGCAAAATCTATTTTTTATTTAAATAGATTTTAACATATTTAGTTTGTATGTATACAGGCAGGAGGGGAGAGAGAAGAATATGAGAGTAAACATTTCTCTTAAGCAGCCATTTCATATACCACTTCAGGCCACATTTGGAACCATTGCTGTTCTTCTTTGAAATTGTAGCCAGAGCTACAGCCGCAAGTGCAACTTCCTCCTCTTCTTCTGACGACATTATTCAAACCAATATTTTCACAACTGAGCTAAACTTGCAGTGATATGCTTGTATCATCTAGATCTAGGGGATGACATGCACAAACTCGAACCTGACCGATATTCTTGTGCAGTTAAACGTAACGTCTAGGGCCAGCCTTATCCATCTTGGGTTAATTTAATTGTTTATGACTTTATTTAATTGCATAAAATGCCAGACAACTTGATTTTCTTAACACTTGGCTTTAATACACTAGTATTTATTTTTGTACCAATCATGATCATTTAATTCATCAAGGTTACAACTTATTATTACAATATAATTTTGGTCTGAGAAAATTTTAAATTCAAACAGTAGGCCCCTATAAAAAAACTTGTTGGGAGAGAATGGTTTATTTTAAATAGCTGAGAATCTCTAGTGTGAGAAAACACAGGAAGTGACTATGCAATTATTACACAAGAATGCACTTTCAGACTATTATGCTAAGTATTGGTGTGATAATTTATTGTCATTAAATAAATTATACTCATTAAATTAGCAAATTATTAATTTGTAAAGTTTTTATTTGATAGCCATAATTTTTTTAACCTATCTTTTCCTGCAGTGTTTGCAACTTTTGAGGCACAACAGCAAAAAATTATTAAAATGTTTTACTGCATACTTGCACATTAATACCTTGTTTGTTAGGGACAACGTAGGCAAATGTTACTTGGCGTTTGCTTTCCCCGGGTTCGTCATATTTCCTGTGTCTTTTATGATAAATATTCAGAACCTTTATTTGACCTAAAAGATAAGAGCCCTGTTGGTGTTCGTCTAGCTGATAAAACACCAAAAAAAGCTTATCTTTTTGTTGATAGGTTAGTTCTTTACAGGCAAAGCGGCACCTACAACTCACTTGATATAGTTTTTACTTCCCTGCTCGTATTTTCCCAGTAGAGTTTTTATAAGGTGGTCCAGAACGTCGTGCTATCTATTGGCATATCTGGGATATAATTTTGATCATGGGACACTCTTAGTTTCCACTCAGTTCACTTAAAGTGCACTAAATAACTGCACAATCACTAACGTTAATACCATATAAAAATGGCGAATGGAACTTTCAGCATTCTCTAGATAATGCACTTTGCCATATACAACCTTTGCCCAATTTAGTGGTGGCTTTACAAACCAAACCCAATAGAAACAATACTTTTAGTGTTCTCTAGGTTACATGCTTTGTCATATTCAACCTTGGCCCAACCTATCAGTGGCTCTACAAACTAAACCTGATAGAAATGGCAATTTAAGCGGTTACCACATCATTGGCGATGGCACATATAACATTTTCCAATTAAAAAAACTAATTTTTCATATTCTCGCACTTACATTCTTCTTTATTAACATTAATATCTGGTGCTATAAAAGCAATGTCTGAAAAACTTTGAGCAGG
This sequence comes from Timema bartmani, assembly GCA_902151455.1. Classification (NCBI taxonomy): domain Eukaryota; kingdom Metazoa; phylum Arthropoda; class Insecta; order Phasmatodea; family Timematidae; genus Timema; species Timema bartmani. Next base: position 20,645 of record CABFWB010007574.1, read on the forward strand.
GTGATTCTACAAACTACTTCTCTTGAATATTCAGAAGTGGCTGGTTTGATGTGGTCTTTAATGATGCATTCTTCACATGCTTGGCTGTTGCTACATGTTTAATGACTTGAGATCTTGTGTCAGCAGTGACTTGTTTTTTGACAAAAATTATAAACCAAAATAACACCCTCTGGCTTAAACACACTCCAATATTCTTGCAGGTATCCATTTAAATTAACACACTTTGAAGTTTTTGGGCACATTCTAACTTCACAATTGCTAACTTGTTACTGAATTATTGATGCTAATAAATTATGCTTTGAGCTATGGTTTAATGATAGCACCTCACAAAGAATTAGTGAAAAGGTCTAAGCAGCTTAGTCTGTGTTCAAGAAGCTAGGAGGCAACATTCCAACCCCTCTCACCCCCTAACCACACCTATACCCTTCTCCCGCACTAAACAATACAAATACCTGAAGAATGAGGTTGCAACAAAGTACCTATTTAAGGAATGAGCTAGAAAACTATGTCAGCTTAAAATATTGTTGTTCTTTTGAGTAAAGGGCCTTACAGACACACCAACTTGTCGGCCCAACAAATTGGAAGCGAACCTCCACACTGCCCGATTAGCAGTCCAATTTGTTGTAGCTATTGTAGTCTCAGAACGAACACACACCATGCCTTCATTTCTAACCAAATAACAAAAAATTGGATTTGCTTTAATATCATTATCAATTCATAAAAATATTGCATGAAAAATGTGGGCAGTAAATTGGTTGTTAGAAAAGATAAAATTCACCTATCCAATTTTATTAAATTTAATTATTTTATTATCAAATGATTTTAGTAATTTTTTAAGAATGAATTATTAATGTTTCTCTGAATTACTCAGTATAGTGACATCATTTTAAATAGAACAAAAGAGCGCATTGTGACTTCACCCACCTAAACGCTTGCAAAGCGATGACTGACTAGTGCCCGGTTGGTCCAACAACGCTACAGGCACAACACCTTGTTGGGCGATGGGGTGGGGAAATTGGTGATCGGGTGGTTTGTACCGACCAACTGACCAACTTGGAAAAAAAAAATGTTTCTGTCAGACAACAAGTCTACACACTAAACAATTTATAAGCTTGTCGGCCGGCTATCCAAGACAAGTTGGTGTGTGTGTAGGGCCCTTAAACAAAACTCATCTTTAACTCTAAGAACAGTCTTAGACAATAGACACATAATATTTTCTTTGAATATTTGTTTTAGGAGGTTGTCAAAAAATTAAATTATACACTAACAAAACTAACAAAATATGTGTCCATGATCCAGAAATATGTATTAGTTGTTAACAATACAAAATATCTGTTAAATAAATCAGGTCAATGGGTTCAAGATCACACAATTTGTTTAACTATTCATGATAGTTGTTAGATATGATTTACAATGTTTCCGAAAAGCGAAATAAAATAAAATCGTCTTGTTACACGAAATCCTCCGATAAAACAAAATAACACCGCTTTTAAAAAAAAAATCTTTAAATAAACACGAAATTAAGAAACTGAGCAGAAATTTTGACCATGCTGTAATTTGATTAATATTTTGTTGAATGTAAGCTAACTTTAGGCCACAAAATTGTGAAATATACAGACAAACTTGACAAAGAATTTTAAAGCAAATATAAAAGGTTTCAATGGTAAATTTTAATTTTGTATACTTTGTCTCAATATGTAAATAATACTTAAACACCTCAGATAACATGTAATTTTGAATAAACACGAAATAACACCGAAAAGTGAAGATTTAAAAAACAAAACTTAACCAAAAATAAAACCATTTTTACGAGGCTCTAACTATAATATATGCGTTGGAAGTAGTTGCACAATACTTGGGAACTATTCATATGATCTCTAAACTAAACATTGAAAGGATGATGGAAGGACAAGTCCTAACACTTACCAGAAAACTGTAGGCCTCAAAGTCCACAACAAAACACATAATTATGTAATTTTCAGGGTAAATCTGTCCCCTTCTTCAGCAGAAGAAAGTAAACACATGATGGACTATGGCATCATGGCTAGAAGTAGGTAGCTCACTAACATATAACCAAATCCAGGCATCCCCCTGGTCTCAACCTTAAATAACCTCTCCTTTTCTTCCAAACAGACCTCACACCAGTTAGTAATTTCTATACAGTAGAGTCTCAATAATCCGACCTTCGGTTATCCAACATTCCGTTTAATCTGACCTATCCTCATGACGTGCATTTTATATTGTTGTGCAGTATGCACATGCATATTATTTTCCCACTACCATAGTTTCTATGTTACTGAGTGAGTCACATACTGCTGGACTGCACACCCACCCATAATATTGTTTCCACTCCAATTGTAGCTTTGTCTGCCATTTTGCATACATGTATGAACAAAAGTTGAATTTAATTAAAGGTATCCCCTACACCAATTTTGAATCCAAAGTTTTGTTTACATAAAATAAAAGTTTTGTAATTTACAGTACTGTATTTGTACTGTAGAATAATAAATTACCAACAAAGCTTATTTCATACCTATTCTGCACTTTTATTTACGGTAATCTGGATTTCTCTGCCCTTCCCCCTCCTCCTTCACCTGTTTCCATATTATTCAACATTTTGGTAATCCAACCACCTGTCGGTCCAGCTTAGGTCAGATTATTGAGACTCTACTGTGTAAACAATATTAAAATTTAATTTAATAATTAAATATAATATAGATACAAAAGTCTATCCCTCTACCAAGAGTATAGACACAAGTTTGAACAGGCAACTGCAGATTCCAAGTCTAAACATTTTTTGTGAATCATTAAACAGGCAACAACCAGGGCTTTAGAGTCTGGAGTCTTAAGCGATTTTAGGTGCAGTCTGAGTCGGGAGAACGGCACCGACTAGGCTTAAAAATAAAAACTTATAATTAGGGGAAGAATCTGGTAGAGTGTTACATATTATGAAGCATATTATCTTTATCAATAAAATTTCCTGTTTTTGTAATATATCTTAGATTAGCCATAGTACTTAGAGTAGTGTATACATTCATAGGAAAGCATTTGGTAATGTAATTATAAAATGTTTATAAGTAGAGAACAGTTTAAACAATTATGTTCTGTTAGTCATGTTTTTTTTATATTCGTTAGTTTTAAATTAAGGGCATTACTACCACTCGCAACTCTAGAGCTTCGCATGGATACATGACTTCAGCTTTATTACGGTAGTGTACGT
>CABFWB010007575.1:0-23860 GCA_902151455.1 Timema bartmani
CAGATAGTCTACCCGTATTGAACTAAACTTTTTAAGACATTTTCGAAACATTTCAAATTTTCAAAAACTAGTCACCGTTCACCCTTAATTTTAGATCTAGACTTAAAACAATGATTACAACTCTAGGTATAAGCATATGCCATCTAAATTTCAACTTCAAACTGAATCCCTCAAAAAGTTTCTGCATTTGCCCCGAATAGCATCAGACAAAGGGACACATAGTGTAAATCCCACATCTTTTAAGTTTTATGAATAAAATACGTCAAGATATACAATAATTATAATAATAATAATAATACTTCTTAGGACTTTTTCATGATTATCATATTTGTTCTATATGAGAAAGTAAATATTGTAGTTGTGAAGAAAATAGATCCCCTTGCTCTATAGCTTCCTTGGAAAGTGTTTAAGGAGGGGGCGTGACTCTAGTATTTTGTCTACGCATAACAGCAATCATATGTAAATCTGTGTCCCAGAGCTTGTTTATTGTTACCCTTTTCCTTTCTCCAATCAATACTTGTTTATTACTAACATCTTTCTAGCAGTAATCAATACTTGGTTAGTGCTACTCCATTCCTCCCAACAATACTAGACTCGTGTTAGTTATGTTTATGTTCCTCATAAAAAAACTTGTCTTAGTTCTAGTCATATTCCTCCCAACAATAATAGGTTCGTGTTAAATATTCTAGTCATATTCCTCACAATAATGCTAGAATTGCGCTAATTCTATACATACTCCTCCTAAAAATAATAGAACCGTGCTCATTCTAGTTATGTTCCTCCTATAAACACTATACTCGTAATCAAACCTCCTCCCAACAGTATTTGGTTCGTGCTAATTCTAGTTATATTCCTCCCATAAACACTATACTCGTAATCAAACCTCCTCCCAACAGTACTTGATTCGTGCTAATTCTAGTCATACTCCTCCCAACAATATTTGCTTCGTGCTAATTCTTCTCATATTACTCCCAACAATACTTGATTCGTGCTAATTCTAGTCATATTCCTCCCAACAATATTTGATTCGTGCTAATTCTTCTCATATTACTCCCAACAATACTTGATTCGTGCTAATTCTAGTCATACTCCTCCCAACAATATTTTATTCGTGCTAATTCTTCTCATATTACTCCCAACAATACTTGATTCGTGCTAATTCTAGTCATACTCCTTCCAACAATACTTGATTCGTGCTAATTCTTCTCATATTACTTCCGACAATACTAGACTTGAGCTGAAATATTGCTGCTTAACACGAGAATTTTAACTTCATGCACAGTACGTTAGTTGTTCTGACGCCTACAATCTTTGTGCAGTTAAATTTTTTTAGATGACTGAGGGGGTGGGGTCTCAATAATTCCAAGAAGAGCAGCCCAAGAAGCCGAAAAATAAGAGCTTTAATAAAACATAGTATTATGCTGCTATCAGTTCCTGATAACGTGCTGGGTGATTTAAGTAAAGTTATCAAGACGAGGATAATGTAAACTTATGAAATCAATATTGGCTAGCAGGAATTCCCAACCTTTTTTTCACTTCTTGGCACAATTAGCTGAAGACAATATTATCTTTGTGGCACACTAGCATAAAAACTGTAATATAGTACCATTTTATATTAAATTGAGGTAAAATTATTGGGCCTAGTAAAGTAATTCAATTGATACGGTTGATTATAAAAATCATACATTTCTATATTAAACTAATCTATTAATGTGACACTTGGAATTTAAAAAAATCGGCACTATTTAAAACTTAATAAAATAATGCAAATAATGCTATAGCTTAGCTATAATTTACAACACTCTATGATAAACATAGTCGACTATCTAAATTGTCAATAATCAGGACATAAGTTATTTGATTACCATTATTATTTCAACCAAATTTATAGTAATTTAAAGTTCCCTTCCGCGGGCCATTGTAGACCCTGCTAGCATAGGTGCTACACCACTGGATGTTTCATACAAATATTGTCAATCCGGGTCGAATTTGTGAAAGTGTGACTCGTAAATTCAGCTTCAACGTTAGAAAGACAGAAAGACGAATCCTGACACTTTTATGTTATTCAATGCCCAGAATGCCTTCCCATACACGTACAGGGATGGCCAGACTGGGCGAGTGAGCGACTAAAATATAAAATAGAACACATTGGTTGTAATGAGAAGTGGCCAGACTGGAGCGACTGAGCGCACGCGCTTGAAATATAGAATTAGTTATATTTTTCAAGCGCGCGAAATTTTGTAAACGTTGTACCAAATTATTGCCCACGTTTTGGCAGACATCGAAATTAGTAATTGCAAGACATCTTTTAGCTTCTGCGCCCACGTCACACCAACTGTTTACTCGCACTCGTTTATCCGCGATTATTTAACAAATGTTGAACGTAATCCCCACTCGCTAGGTTGTAACGGTAGCGTCTGGGCTTATACGCATGCGCGCACCAGTAAAAACAGTACCAACATTGCATTTTATACATATAAATATATTTATCCTACAGATAGCTAGCTATCCAGCAGATAAATTCCGTTCATAAAACGCGTAAAATATTAAAGTGGCTGATAACTTTTAACTGGTTGCTAACTTTAACCTCCCGATAGCAATATTTAGCCCGTAGCTATAAGACCGGCCCTTATTGTAGGTTGGTTCATTGAGAGCTAGGAAAACTTCTCGTTTTGGCATTTTTATTAATATCGATAGGCTTAGCACACTTGCTACTAACGGCCTAATTTAATTGGTAAGATCATAAACTATACATTTATGTATATATATACATAAAACTGATATGTTAAAATACTTCAATATTATCAAAGTAGGCCTTTACAAATAAAAATCACCACTAGCGTGGAGAGAGGAGGAGAAAATCACAACAATAATTCACTTGTCAAAAACTACCCTCAGCTCACTGAGCCAAGATTCGGATCCTCCTCGTCAACAACTATCGAGAGCTATCTGCTAATCATGCGCTCGCTCGCCAGTTTGGCCAACAATTCGCTCGCTCGCACGCTTGTCAGTCTGGTCTAATCCTAAGCCTACTTCGGCCGTGCTTGGCATCGTTCTTGCATACGGCCCCATGTCTCCGCAGCTACCAGAGGGATCCTCTCTGCTTCCTGGCGCCATCTTGGTCACAGGTTCCCTTCGGTGATTCTCTCATCACCTCGACCAAACAGGGAGTAGTACCCTCTCTCAAAGACGGGTTTAGGTAATGCTTCACTAGCGATTATAAAATTGATTTAGTGTTCAGCGCTTTCCCCAGGTCTCTGCCGATTTATGTTAGTTCACCAGTAATATAATATATAATCCCCTCCTCAGTAACTTGTTGCATTTTTCGGCCAAAATTACAAAAGTGGTAGATATTACTTAAATTGGGATCATTAATCTAAAATACTAAGTTGAGACCATTACAAAACTACATTAATTGGATTGTGGAATTACAACACTTTATTGATTGCGATTTGAAGTTTTCTCACAACATATTGCTATTTGTATTTTGAAGCTACTATAGCACATTGATTGTATTTTGAAGTTATTCCATTTAATTGATTGGCGTTTAAAGTTATATCATCACCATGATTTGATTGTATTATTATAGCATTACATTCAGGGGCGGATTTACACATAGGCCTAATAGGCACGTGCCTACGGCGGCAGATTTTAGGGGCGGCAAATTTTGAATAACGGAAAGAAAATACTTTTTATTTTCTGCCAGTTAAAATAATTGTATGGCTTCATCGTGTGATTGTGGTTTGCTGTATCTGCGTACCAACGTGGCAGAGTATCGCCTTAATTCACTGACAATCGTCTTAATTGAAGGTCACTTCTTGGATAAAAGGGATTTATCTGGCATCATTGACCAGTTCGCTCAGCAGAAATAAAGGCGAATGATATTATCAACTATTTTTATTATTGTGTACATGCTAATATTTAATTTGTAGTAACATTCTTTACAGTCTACTAATGCAAACTTTATAATGATAAATGAAATAATATTTGAATCTGTGTGTTGTGATGGTGTAAGAGTATTTATTAAATTTTTTAAATTCTTTTCTTAGATTCCTACTACTTTTAAAACCTCACTATAATTAATAATAAAATAATACAAACGGCTTCGTATGTTATTTCACAGATAGCACTTAAGTATATGGTGTATTTGTGTCGGTGTATGAGGAGTGGTAGGGGGTAACGGGAATTTAGAACGTTAGAAATGAAGGTTGGAAAAGTGGACGGAAAATTATCTAGTGCCTATGGGCGGCAGAGTCGTAAATCCACCCCTGATTACATTGATTGTTTTCAGTGGTTAGAGAATTAGAATGATTGGATTTTGAAGAGACAGCATTACATTTATTATTTTCAGGTGTTACAGTTTTACAAAGATTGGCTTTGGAAGTTACAGCAATACATTGATTTGAAGTTGGATTATTTCAATCTGATTCCCAAGTCTAGTAATGCAACAGTTCACGCTGTAAATTATACAACACCCTCAATTTGTGTTTTAAAGCGTGATTGCTGGCTTTTAAAAACTTTGCTCAAGGCGGGAAATTAGATGCTATTTAGTAGAACATCAAGAAAAGTACTGTAAAAATAATAAGAGGAACCATTTATTACTCTACAAATAACACTTTTCGTAAATATAAACCTTCATCACAAAACATTGGCAGACATTTTATGTGTGTAAGAGTCATCTTCTTAAATTTATTTTAGCATTAGAAATAAGCTTACAATTTAAAATTGCTCAATTTATAATATTATTTATATAAAATTTAATAACTTAATTTTTTCATCAAATGTTCTCGTGCACAGTGGTAGTGTACCATAGTTTTTTTTAAAAAGATAATAGATAAAACCTTAGAGCACGATAAAAGATCAGTTTTTGTTGTGACATCTCTATTCTTTTGTGTTACAGCTCCATCTTTCTTAAATTCTGTTTACTCTCAAGGTGTCTGCAAGGTTTGGATCTTCTAGAGCCTGGATCGTCATCGTATAGAACCGAGTTGTCATATTATAGGGCTGAGTTGTATATTATAGAGTTAAGTTGTCATCTTCTAGAGATGAGTTGCCTCTTCATGATTTCCAGACAAAAAGGCCTGAAACATAAAAAGAAATTCTTCATTTTGGTTTGTGGTTTCTTTATCACATATTAAATATTCCGTTCCAACAAAAATGTAAAATTCTTAGTACCATGTTGCACTAACTTTTATTAATTCCAAAATTAGGAATGAAATCACCTACTCAAAGTTTTACAAATACAAACAACTTAGTTAGAACTCACAACTTGCGCCACTCGATGAAATGCAAGCAATGAATACCCATAGAACTCACAACTTGTGTCACTCAAAATGCAATTACCCTCACAACTATTTGTGCCAATAGATGAAATGCAAGCGCTCACCACCCACAGAAATAACTTGTACCACGTGAGGAAATGTAAGAACTGTTTACCCACAGAACTTACAACATGTGTCATGTGAAATGCAAGTAGTTAATCAATAACCTCAAAACTCACTATTTGTGCCATTTAATGAAATGAAAGCATTGATTGCCCTACAACTTATTGTGCCACTCGATATAATGCAAGTGCTGATTATCCACAGAACTCACTACGTGTGCCTCTCGACAAAATGCAAGAACTTATCACCCTCAAAACTCACCAATCTCGCCACTTGATGAAGCTGCTCAGCAGTTGGGGAACCTGTTTCTCTCACCATCTTGTAAAAGTGACCGTCAGGATCCTGGAGCAAGAGATGGGGGTGATCGAATTCCTGGAAAGAATCATGCGACACATTGTCAAAATATTTTCTTAGTAGGTTTGGATCATACTGTACAAATAGTGCTTTGTTACATAACTAAGCCATATACAGTTTATGGCGATGGAAGATGAAAAGTTGTTGGAAATAGTTGTAAAAACATCCTTCCTTTTCTAATTATCTCAATTTACAAGGATCAAACCGTAAAGGATAATGCGTGGAAAGAAGTAGCAGATCACTTAGGGAGATCAGGTAAGGAAAGACAGAACATATATTAAAACACATGTTTAAAAGGTTCAAAATAATTATGTATACATTATTAAACAGTATAACATTAATATAATATTAACAATGTTGTGTTTCTAATTATTTATATGTAATTTTAGCAATCAAAATATGTGTAAACATGTACTGAGGAGGGTTTATTCTCCTGACATAATTAGTTTGCCGTACAATTTTACTTTCAGAACGGTTGAAATATTCCATAAATTTATTTCTCTATTGACGTTGAAAAAGCCACCAGCTCTGGCAAGTAGCATGACATTTTTAAATGGTGGTGTGTCACATGTATTTAATTCATAATATGGTTTATTTAGAATCTCTATATATGCATTTATAAGAAGGCTGTGTATACAACATGCTACAATGATTAAATCTTCGGGTTCAAAGCAATCGGGGTGTAAGAAATCTAAAATTTCTGGCTTAGCAAAGCAAATGAATTTTCTGAAACTACTTGCCCTGGAGAGATGACAGTTGAAAATTGATTTTCGTTGGTCAGTACCTGTGACAGGTTAGGGGAAAATGTTTCATCACATACTTTTGTAACCTTAATGCTTCATCAGCTGTGAAAATGTAGGGTAAGCCCTTGGGCAGAGATGGGCAGTTTATAAGAAGGGGAGGACTTATTACCATTTATGATTTTTCTTCCAATGTTATATTTTTCATAAATGTCACTGTTTTTCCAAAAGAGCCAACATCAATGAAAATAGACTTGTTGTTGGCATCAACAACAGCAAGAGGAATAAATCCTTGTAGTCGAAGAAAAACTAATCATAGTTGAAGAAAAACGAATCAGCGAGCTTTGGACATTGAATCCGTACATTTTTTCCACCCATGCTCCAAAATAATTGGAAAAATACCACAATTTTTCAAACTCCTCAGCTTCAATCATATAGTGTAAATAGTGCAAAAAATAGTGTTAAAAAAATATGGAGAAACATCAGGAATGCGTGTAATAGACGAAAAGAGAAAGGGAAGGACACCGGTTCTTCTGCGTCCAGCAAGACACAGAAATGGGCATGCGCCAAAACAATATCATTCCTTGATGGAGTGGAACACAAGCTCCTGTAAGTACTTAAAATATTATCAAATTTAAGCGTGAAGATATTAGCTAACCTACAAATATCGCCATGTGACATGTTCACACACGATCTAGTATTACACGTTTATGTTGTTTTGTTTAGTAAACCATAAATTATCGACAATTTAAAGCTATCTGCCTCTTAATAGTACTAATATTCTAAAGTGTGATATGTATTTTTTTAAACATTAAAACTTATATTTATATTGCACTGAAGTTTTTTCTTATAAAATTTAGGGAATGAAGTACTTACAAAAAGATCCAATAAAAATCCTGAAAACATATCAACTAAGATGTTAATAATTATAAAGATATTAATAATTTATTTATTTATTGTAATTTTGACAAATTTGGTCACTTCTAGTGTTAGCAATCGAGATTTTGTAGGAAAGTGGATCTGGCTTTAAAAATTTAATTTTGTATTCAATTTTCAGAAGCAATTCGAATATCAGTAACAACAACATCTATGACAGTAGTCACACAAATTATAATGACATTTATGTTTGAACAGCTTATTCAGGCAATTTGATCCAGGACATATAAAAGCAAAATACATCCTCCGCAGCTATTCAGATAAATAAATCAAATAATACAAATTTTACTCTGGTGGAATTCATAAAAAAATTCAGGCTTCTCTCATCCAACTTCAAAGCACTATAAATTAAATGAGAAAATTACAAAATTGGTGGCGTAGAAAAGCACTGAACTCGGTGAATGTTTCAAAGTTATGTTTCAAAGACAAGATTCTGCTCATTAATGAGGCAATTGGTCTTTGAAATGGAAAGCCGCACTGCTAATCCATTATTTTCATCTCCTGTTGCACTTGAGCTTTAATGCAGTAAGGCTACACCGATTGACCAGAGGTGTGATAGTAATATTGTTGAACTACAATAATGAAATTAATATACTTCTATTTGACAATATGAAGGCAATAACAATTTTTAAAATATTTAAAAACTGTAAATTTGGTAGAATGCAATAATAAAGTTAGGCTTGTCAAGAAATCAACTAGCCATTTCAACTTAGCTCAATATAATGAATAATTTTTCACCAAGAGTTATTGGCTGCTAAACTCTATTGCAAGAACCACTTTTTATATAATATTTTATCAAATCAAGTATACAGTTAAACTGAAAAATGTTGAGTCTGAAAAATTCTTCGAATTTTATTTTGTCTTGCAGCAAGTGTCAATTTAATATGTTGTGAAAAAGACCTCTTCCCGTCCTCCTTTCAAAATGGTATGCACACCAGTATTTCCCTCATCTATACATTGTAGTATTTCATCATCCTCAGTGTCTTCAAGCAACAAATAAGCAACCAAAGCGTGCAAGAAAAGAAACATAGCATAGTGGGTCGCATGAGAAGGCCGCATCGGGGCAGCCGTATCTAAGGAAATGTACAGCCTCTTCTTGACTTTCGCTAGTATAGCATGTGCCTATCTGTTTAAAGATGGCCGCCTTCTTTATAGACTATTGTGGTTGTCCAAAGAATTTCGTGCCAAATAATCAGTTAAATGAATAAAAACTTACCTTAAACTTGGAATTCTAATTTTTTTAAAGTTACGGTAATCACACTTTTGATACATTCTCTCATATAATTAAAAAAAAGAGTATGCACATTTGAGCGTAATAATGTAAGCAAAATCAAAGTTAGCTTGTTTGCCTTTCCGCCAACCATCGTAACAATCCAAATTTATAGCGAAAAACAATAGTGAGCATAAAATTGAGATTACAAAAAATACAGAATGGTGAACTAAATCTACAACACCTAAATTAATTTTGTTCTGACTTTTTAAAACTAATTTAAAAACTTATTTGTGTCTGAAAAAAAAGCTTGATTGTTTATCGTTTCTAGTTACTCATAGTAATTATAATAGTTAATTCAAATTTCTGGTAATTCCCGCCAATTACGATTATATTTACTATAAACTACTTAGCATTAATACAAGATACTAAATTAACATTATTCATCATTATTACTCCTAATTTGTTGTTAATTAACTCTGGTTTATCTAACATTATGTTAACACCATAATGCCTGCAATTATGATTAGAACTATATCAGAACATGAAGTATATTCACAATAATACACTCACCACCATATTTACTGCGTCCATGACCAGAACTTGGTCAGAACATAAAGTATGTATAAAATAATACACTCACCATCATTGTCCCTGCGTCCATGACTAGAACTTTGTCAGAGTCCATGATTGTGTTCAGTCTGTGGGCGATTGTTAGGACAGTGCAGTCGGCAAACTTTCTCCTGATGGTTCCTTGGATCAACGCATCAGTTCTGTAAATATATAATTTCTTAAGTTTATATAGCTTTGTTATTGGCTCACTATCTTATTTTACGTGCATTTCTAAACTAATAGTTTGATTATAACATTTATATCCCATGTATGCACAGTTTATAATCAGCAAACCATATACGTGTATGTATGGAGCTCACTGTGGATCAACATTAGCTGTAGCCTCATCCAGGACCAAGATCTTGTTGTTCCTGAGGATCGCTCGGGCCAGGCAAATAAGCTGCCTCTGACCGACGCTAAAGTTGCTTCCACCTTCATTCACCTGGAAATCTAGACTTTCAACAGATTCTTTCAGCTCCACCTGGAACAGAAAACAAGATATATATATATATATATTGTAATTCGTTACCTTTAGATTTGTTGAGCGTCACGCCCTCACTTTGGCACAGTCCGAAAGGGTTTGCTTGGCGAAGACAGTGCTCAGCATTACAGAGTGAAAACACGTGACTCGTAATGCGTACAATGGGACTTAGTTGATTGATTTAACACGGTTTTTAACTGGGAAAACTAAAGTATAAATTTATTTTCATATAATTACTATGCTAACTAATGCATACATAGATAGTTGGGATTTTAAGTTTATGCTCAATAATAATACATTATATTGTTAAAGGGAAACTCTAATTTACAGTAGCTAGCGAGCATAAATTTGAATTCCCCAGGATTTTTAATTCTGGTTCTTGGGGTGGATGGAACTATGATGGAAAAAATGTCATGATTTCAAGAAAATTTAATTTGTGTTCAAGATATTTTTATGTGACTATTTTACTCGCACATATGCTACTCGTTTCCAAAGTCAATGATTTGTTAGCACAGGAAATATCTAGATATTTAAATACAGGTCAGCTCCTGTTAAACTCAAATTCAGTTTAATGGAAGAGTGAAAGAAATATATCTACCTCCTCTAAGACATTCCACAGCAAATCATCGTTGAACTCCTGGAATGGGTCCAGGTTATGCCTTAGGGTTGCGGAAAACAGTACCGGTTCCTGAGGGATGATGGAGATGCGCTGTCTCAAGTCATGCAAACCTAACGTCTGGATGTCCACCGAGTCTATGACAATAGTTCCGTCTAGCCGAGCCAGGCGGAACAAGGCTGATATGAGGGATGACTTGCCAGCACCTGTGCGACCCACGATACCTACCTGTGAACATGATAAGGGATTAGACAAACCTACCATTACCAAGAGCACTAAAGCGTTACTGTTGAGATACCAGACCTTGTGCATGGACTCGATAGTGAAGTTCAGGTTGGTAAGTACGGGCGCCTCAGACTCATCGTACCTCAGAGACAGGTCATCAAACTTGACACAACCTTGGTTGGGCCAATTAGAGGGCGGCTTCTTACCTGGGAATACAGAATTTAATTTAACTTGTATGTTTCGATTGCTAATTAATTTAATTTTATGTAGTATTTAATTCAATTTTGAAATTCGAAACAACAAAGCTCAAGGACACCTACTTGATTCCGATTCTAAAGCAGGTTCCTTCTCAATATTAGTGTATTCGAGGACTCGTTCAACAGATGTGACTTGACTGACCACTTCTGTTGACTGCCTCACCCCGTATTGCACCATCCCGGTCAGGATGAGAGCTTGGGAGAGAGCCAAACCCACACCAGCACCAAATGTTCCTGAGGGACCATCAATATTCTTATTACATCCAAGCCAGGATGAAAGCCAGACTAACACAGGTACCAAATGTTCCTAATAGATAATCAATACTGGTACATCCAAAATCTGTTCTTCAACAGGGATGAGAACCTCAGACTTTGGCTTAAAGTGTCACTACTCTTAACGTTGAGCTATCTAACTACTTTTTCAAGACACACTTCTCCAAATATCTTTCTAGAGACTTCAAAGACTTGAGTACAAAGTAAGACTACTAGAGAACCCTGATGGTTTCTTGGTTATTGATAAAACCGTGAAATACTCATATTTAGTAGTAACATAATTTACAGCTCATTTTATAAAAGCCTTCCTTAAGTAGAAATGATATTTAAAATAGTGTAATTTTCGAATTAACTACAATATAATTAATGAATGCTGTGTACTCTTGGAACTATCTCAGAAGGCCATAGCCTCTCACTTTACTCTTGTTCATGTGTCTCTGGTGGTTATATCGACACATTTGAAACTTTTCTTGCTACCTGGTGCCTGCTCTTCTGTTTTAAGATGCACTCTTGTAACTGTCAACCTCACCTGGGCGAACGCTTTTGTTTCCAAGAGGATGTTGACTTTAGGGATTATTATATTATTACAACAAAAGGCACGTTTCGGGTTTTATACTAAATTTCTCCACTTCTAGTTGGTTGCAAAGTTTCCACATATAGGGTCTGACACCTCGTGTTGTTTCATAAAGCACTTCAAAAGTATTAGTTGTTTTCAATAATATCGTGAATCAAACGAGAGCCAGTCAAAAGATTCTAGGGTAACAATAGTGAGGTCTGGTGTTCACTGGGTGTCACCTCCCGTAAAAGTTAAGGCTACAAAAAAAATTTGGCTAAGATTAGCTCAGTCTGGTGTATTTTGATGTGTAAAACTACTTGCAAATGTCAAGGCTAAGATTTGTGTAGTCAGGTGTGTTTGGTGGGTGAAACTACTTGAAAATATCAAAGCCAAGATTAATGTAGTTTGGTAGATAAAACTACTTGCAAAAGCCAAGGCTAAGAATAATGCAGTCTGGTGTGTTTAGAGGGCATGGGAATAGCCAGGGAGAGAAAGGGATTAGGAAGCTCCCCCCCCCCNAACTACTTGAAAATATCAAAGCCAAGATTAATGTAGTTTGGTAGATAAAACTACTTGCAAAAGCCAAGGCTAAGAATAATGCAGTCTGGTGTGTTTAGAGGGCATGGGAATAGCCAGGGAGAGAAAGGGATTAGGAAGCTCCCCCCCCCCAATCAAATAAATAAAAATACTTAACTAAAAGTAGAAATAATATGTACCTGGGTAAATTTAAATTTGAACATACTCGGTTTTGGAATCTCTTCAATATGGCAACACATAGCACACCAGTGTGCCTTTATTAAGCTCTTCTCTTATTCTAAGCTGATAAAACTTCAGAATCCTGGGCGATGAGACAGCTGATATATCAGGGAAGGATTGTTCATCGGCTTGCACTTCTTCGACGAAGAGAAATTGGAATGTCGAGAGGAGTTTGTGGGTTTTGTGAAGATTCCTGCTCTCGACGCCACTACGGTTGCAACAACGATATACAAGTTCCTGGAAGAAGAAGGAATTGACCCGGAGAAATGTGTAAGTTAGAGTTATCATGGGTGTTTGGCTATAATTGGCAAGGCGTTCAAACAATTTTAAGGAAAACAGTATGAGAAAGCCATGTGTTTCCATTGTGCATCACACAAATTGATTCATGTAGAGAACTATTTAAACAGTGTTCCAGAAATCTGCAGCACCCTCTCCAATATCAAGAACATGATAAAGTTTTTCAGAGAGTCATTGTTGAGAAGAAAATACACCCCAAATATTCGAATCCTCTGTGAGACGTGATAATCCCAAAAGTTTAAAAGTATTGCAATTTTCAATGAGCATTTTGTGAGCATCGTTGAAGGGTTGGAGATATTATCACTAGAAGGGAATAGCAACATGAGGAAACAAGCATTTCAGCTATATTCTGCTGCCACTAAATCTCAATTTATCGTTGATGTTGCTCTGATAGCCAAGTATTTTGCCTTATTGGAACCTGTGGTAAATGCTCTACAGTCTAAAATCCGTGACCTGCTCCAATGTTCACAGAACATCAAACGGATTCTTGGAGTGATAACAACTCCCCACATTGTCGCAGACCAAGTTGATATAGACCTCGTAGAGGCTGCCTCCAAGATTGCCGAGGAAGATGGAGTGGAATTGACGGTGTCGAGATCTGTTGGAAGACAGCAACATCGCTCCAATCCTCCAGTGTCAGTACCTTTAGAGTACTGAAAGAGATCCTTAGTAATTCCCTACTTGGACTCTTTAATGTAGTCGTTGGTGGATCAACATTTCTCAGAAGAACATACACCTGTTTTTTTCACGTTTGGCTCCACACCCCCTTATCATGTTGGAGATGACCGTTCAAGACTTCAAGATGAAAATCAAACAGATCTAGAGTTTTCATAAGTTGCAAGACTTCGACTCCGAAGCTGAACTATGGTACACCCCGTAGAAGGAGAAGAAACTCAGCAAAGGTCAGTGAAAAGAGTTGAGCATAGCAGACTTAATAAAAGAGACGGAAATCTTTTACCCTACCACAAAAAAGGCTCTGCTCATCTCTCTTGCTAGTCATAAATCACTTGCACCATCAAGCGGTCATTCAGTACCTTGCGTAGAATAAATACCTGGCTAAGGTCGATGATGACAGGGGAGTGTCACAATGGGCTATGCTTACTGGGTGTCCACAGAAAAGCTACTTTGAAAAAAAAAAGGAAGTTTCTGGAAACGAAATCACAGGTAAAGTTAATATGTTGATTTTTATTAGTACTGCATTATGGGTTAATAGTAAAGATGCCCTCCTCTTCGGAAAAAGTCCTGCCTAATCGCTTGTTGGTAGGTAGAACTTCTTGTAAAAGTCAATGATAAAAATAGTTTAGCGTAGTAAATTTTGCGGGTAGGACATTCTGTCAATTTCAAGGTTTTAAAATAAGTGTATTTTTTGGGTTAAACTTGTGTAAAAGTCAATGTTGAGATTTGTGGAAAGTGCCGTAGTTTGAAAGTAAGGGTTAACTTTATAATAAATAAGTCTTTTAAGACTAGGATCGAACATAAGGGGGTTAGCAATAATTGAAGAATGGGTGTAGGGCATGGCATAGCTTATGTGACAAACACAGCATTATCTACCAGATCTTAATTTTTTCTGGTTTAAAAATATATTAAATATTACTAATGTATTTATAAAAATATAATATCTGCATTAAGGCATATTTTAGCTAAAGAAATAGTTTTGTAATACCCCCTGACAACTTTTTCTCAACTTCTTTCTTATCATATGTCTATAAATATATTCATCTCTCTCTAACAAAAACTTAAGATTATATAGTCATTATTTTTTCAAAAATACAAAAAGCACCAATTACATTTTTAAGGGCCATGAAGTTCTTATCTGTCTAGTAGGGACTACAAAGGTTTAATATGCATGCACGGAGTTTAGTTTAATCTACGTATACAAATACTGTACATTGAAAATCATAGGTTTCTTGATCTAGTTCTTAGCTTTACTAATCTTTGAGAAAAAGTTAGGTCATTAATGTATCAATACTATATTTATGTCGTCTGATTAACCCACATGATTCTTTTTTCTCGATCACCTAGCAAGAAAAGTGTTTTATTATTGTCAATTTGAAGATAGTGACCTGGTGCTCTAGGGGTAATGTGTCTGACTTCTGTGCTGGCGGTCCGAGGTTCAATCCTCGGTCCCGGCACAGATTTATCTGATTGCCAAACCCTTCCTTCATCTCTGACAAGACGTGTATTAATCACAACTTGTGAATGTGAGGAATGCCAGGCCTCCACCGTGGTTCGAATTCTACGTTAAATTATAGGTCCTCCATTTCATATCACAATCACCCTACCATTACACGTTAGCGTAAGTGCGTATAGCCTGAACGGCTAGTAAGACGCGGTAATAATAATAATAATAATAATAATAATAATAATAATAATAATAATAATAATAATAATAATAATAATAATAATTTGAAGATAATCTTCTAGCTTAGGCCAAAAGTTAGCATTACAAGGTGTTAAACCGACACACGTCTGTTTTACAATCTTCGAGGTTATACAAGTTGATTTTTCATCACAAAAGTTGGTCAAATTAGTAATGTGACCCTTTTTAAATGAAGCTCCAACCACTTCTTAAATGATCGATTAGAATCTTAACCAGAATTAACTTTTTAAAAACATAATTACCTAATTATTTTCCCCCCTACCTGGTGTATATGCTTCTGATGGATGTTTACTAATAGCTGTAACACGTTGTTATGTTATGTATTTTTTAGTATTTTATCTCTATTTAAACATACTACTAAAATGCAACTACTTTTAATTTAAATAACAATGCTTTTTACTTGATTCATTATTTTGAAATAAACATAATATAAACCAGTTTAAACACGCGTGAAGCATTAATGAGCCTTGTGTTTCATTAATTAATGGTCATCACTTTTGTGTTTCAAGATCCTGCTTCTACCAGCGTAGTATACATCAATGCACGCTGCCTATACCTAAAAGGGATTTTAATGTCACTCTCCCTCTTAAATATATAAACTATACTATCTTGATGTTTACTACGCATGTCCACCGATGCAAGTGCTGCTTGAGCTATTGACAAACAAATTAAGGCCCTTAGTTGTTTTTGATTCTCTAAGCATGGCCTAGTTTGGCTGAACACATTGATAAAGGTATTGATAATCAGATATATTTATAATAACTAGTAAACAACAAAGTACTCTTATTTTTAGTATGATCATTTAAATTAGTGAAATGGTTTCTTTTTTATTAACAAATAAACTAGTAAACAATGTTTAGAAGGGGTTTTCAGGACTGGTTGTCTACCTTCTGGTATCAGCAAAAAGGTGAATGTGACGACAGTGACAAAAAGGTTACTGAAGGCATCTAGCCAGAGGCCGAAAGCTGTGCTGGAGCAAATAAAAAGATACCAAGCAGACGTATGGCAATCCTATAAAAAACAAAAAAAAATGTATAACATTGAATTATAACAATAAGTGTAGTGGTAGAAAAACAAACAATATTAGAACAATTATTAATTCCACTTCTTACAAAATCTTTAATGAGCATTTGACTGCTAACATTTCTACTATTAGTTATATTTTGGACAACCTCAATCAAGGAGGAAAATAATTTAATAAAATTGATCACGAATTCCAGAACATGGATGAAGAGTTTGATGCTGTGAGAATTTAATTAAGACCTCTGGGAATAAGATCCGTTATCATGGAACTACATTTAAAGCGAATAATTGAGACATTCGTTCCCAGGAATAATAAATTAAATATATAGTCTAAAAGGACCCTAAAAATTTATCTCTCAGCTTCTTCAAGAATTTATTAAAACTTATAATTCCTAAAAAAAGACACGGCCAATCTTAGAGGGGCTTAAGTAACGAAGTACATCCAACTAAAAAAAAAGAAAGAGAAAAACAATATGTACTTCCCTAAGCAGAATATGGAGGTACTGTTGATTAACAACTTAAATTCAGCCTAAGAGACCTGCGTCATCGGAAGTCATATGAAGAGTTTGAATTAGTTCCAGACTAGGTCATCAGTTTGGGAACTTAAGTAGTTGATAGAAGTCAACATTAACGTGAGTTAATTTTATGTATGCCCCTAAGTAGACATACCCGTTGTATAACTATTCAAACATAAAAGTAGTAGTCACAATACAATTTACTGTAGAAGAATGTTTTCCTTAATAAATAGGTGTATGTAAAAAACTTACCACTCCGGAATCTTCATGTATCTAAGGTAAAATGACAACATTGCCTGATGTAAAAACTCGCTTAATGGCTAAACCTCACTTGCAGCTTGTCCAAAGTGATGGCATGAGTCAGATAATCCCTACGTCATATGACGTTAAGAGATACGTACTCATCATAATTTACGATTTTAGTCACTTTACCTATGTTTATACTGTTAAGTAAAATTCAAAGTTATTCCAGTGTTTTAAGAAGTATGAAGCTCTAGTGATTGTTCATCTTAATGAAATAATATGCCCCTTAAGGTGTGACCGAGGTGGTGAATAATTATCTTCAGAGATAAGGAAGCACTTCAAATCCAAAGGTATACAGTTTGAATATACTATAAGATATACACCCTAACAAAATGGAGTAAGTGAACGCTTGAATAGAACACTAATGGATAGTGTTCAGTGCAGGCTACAAGAAACGCCTATTACTTTAGCGCTTTCATTATCAGATAAAGATGAATTCAATCGTAGCTAACGCCCAAGAGTGAAATAAAGTTATTTAGGAAATTATGTGTAGTTTGCTATGGATGCAAAAAGTTACCTTGATGATTTGCCCGAGGATTTTGAGTATGTCAAAGGAACTTTACACCTAGCTATACACTTTTCTAAAGAAGAAATACACCCCTAATAAGTAATAACATATTCTTACAGTGATTGGGCTAACGATTCCAATTGAAAGCCAACATCTGGATTCAGGGGCATATTTACGCATAGGCCTAGTAGGCACGTGCCTATGGCGGCAAATTTTAGGGGTGGCAGATTTTGCATAGCGAAAAAAATTAATATATATATATGTGTGTGTTATTTTTTTCCTGGCAGGTAACATAATTGTATGGCTTCAGCGTGTGTGTGATTTTTGTGATGTGCCGTTTTCTTTCTGCATTGAAGTTAGTGGTGAAGTTGATATAATTATATGGTGGAAGGAGTAGAAGTGATGACTGAGTCATACTTTCTCCTGTTACCCGCTTTATTCCCTCCCCATTACATCAAGGCCAGTAGTCATTACTTATTAGCAATAGTGTAGGAGACAGGATTGCGAACTACAGGGTGGATAAACCCACTTCTTCATTAGCACCTGGAGGCAATAGTGTTACTATTGTGTTACAAGAGTACCTGTACATAAACTGAAGATACACTAGTTGAAGAGTTAGTGCAATTAAAGGCTCATCTTCTAGCACTAGATTTGAGAAAAAACAAAGTCCTCTTGAGTTGTGTCAGTTTATACGAAAAGAGGAGCCTACAGGTGATCTACCCAAATGTTGACATTGCCCTCCGAATGTTCACATATGCTCTAGCTTTTAACTGATCAGTAGAACATACTGTACCCTCTCGTGGCTGAGAAGAAAAGAAAAATTAGCTGCCTACAAACATGACAGAGGATCACCCTGATTCACTGGCAATCGGCTCACTTGACCATCACTTTTTGGAGAAAATGGATTTGTCATCATTCATCAACGACCAGTTAACTCAGCAGAAATCAAGGTGAAAGATATTATATACTATGTATTATTATTTATATGATAGTAGTGCGCTTACACGATCAGTCAGACTGTCTAATAAAGTAATAATTAATACTGACAGTCTCACTGATCGTGTAGGGGCAGTACTGATGGATTGATAGATGGACTTACGAAAATACTGATGTGATCAGAATTTTCTGATCACATCAGTCTCAGTCCATTAGTCTTGCAAGTGGTGGGAAAGACTGACAGTATGACTGACCGTGTGCGCGCGCTCGTCAGTATTTCCTTCAGTCTCAGTAGCAAACAAATATTGTACATACCTTTTTCTTATCATCNACTGACCGTGTGCGCGCGCTCGTCAGTATTTCCTTCAGTCTCAGTAGCAAACAAATATTGTACATACCTTTTTCTTATCATCCATGTTGTTGCACGGTGTATGCAGGAGCTTAGACTGATACAAATAATGATATGAAGACTGACCGTGTACGGTCTCGTTGTAAATACTGATGCACACTGAGAGTCTGACTGATCGTGTGGGGCCCTATACTATTTTATTTGTAGTAGCATGTTCTACAGTCTACTAATGCAAACTTTATTTTGTTAAATTTTTGTGGTGTGATAGTGTAAGAGTATTTATTTCAATTTTTAAGTCTTTGCTTAGAGTCTTACTGTATTTAAAACCTCACTATAATAAATAATGAAATTACTTTTTTTCTGTTACTCCACAGAAAAAACTTAGGTATATGTCATAAGTGTTTCGGTGCATGAAGGATGGTAGGGGGGAGACGGGAATTTATAAGAGGGTAAATTAAGGTAGGAAAGTTGGGCGGCAAATTATTTAGTCAAGGCCGTAGTCACGGGGGAGTTTTGGGGGTTCAAACCTCCCAAAATTTTATGAAAATATATATATGGCTATATTTAAGGTTCAAACAATATTAAAATTAAGGTAGAAGTACAAATTAGGGAGCTGGGTTACCATAAAAAGCACTTAAGAGAGCTTCTAATGGTGTTTAATATTTATAATTTTTTCTAGCCTTCGGCAGTTATGTTGTTATGTTGCCATAAAAAACACTTCAAATAGCTTCTAGAGGTGTTTAATATTTAGAATTTTTCCTAGCCTCCAGCAGTTAGGGGGTATGTTACCATAAAAACACTTTAGAGAACTTCTAAAGCTGTTTAATATTTAAAATTTGTCCTAGCCTTCGGAAGTTAGGGGGCTATGTTACCATAAAATCACTTTAGAGAGCCTCTAGAGCTGTTTAATATTTAGAATTTGTCCTATAAACTCGCATTTTTAACGCCACAGATATACGGAATTTATCTATAAGTATGTTTATCAAAAGTGAAAACATGAACAATAATATTATTTTTGAACATTAGAATTTGAATATAAGATCTGTGTTACGTAACACTTTGATGTACCCCACCCTCCCCCCATGTAACAGCATGTAGACATTAGAGCTTCCCCCTCCACTCCCCTCAAAGCGTTACGTGATTTATGGACGACCCCTTTCCCTTGGACAAGCCTTTATGACCGCTCGACCAATTGCCCAAACTAAGGGTGTAAACCCCCAAGGGCCATCAATTTGGCGTCGAAAGTACGCCAAATGCTCCTATCCCTACAACTCTCGACAGAAGTGGCATTTTTTAGGACTTTGGTCGTTACATAGCAATGTCAAATGATTTACATCAGATACAAGTGTAAGAGTAACAGCTTAAAGGGGCGTCTAGACTATGCCTCTTTTCATGCAACATGCTGCATGCCCATAATATTTGGCGATCACGTTTCAACACTCTTGCCTCACAGTCCCTTCAGAACGTTTGAAGGTGGTGTCATTGATTTTTATAGTTGTGTTTTCCGTGAACATTTATGTGTGGGTTTTTTTATGCGTGATAGTGTGGGTGTCTAGTAAAACAATTGAATGTATCAATAATTATCACATATATCCATTGTTGAGGCGGTCATCCCACACCGGCTATAAAAATCACGTTAATCGTAGAGATGCGGTACAGTCACTAGGTGAAGCATACAACATGGATTCTAAGGCTGTGTTGAACAAAATTAAGAGTCTTCGTTCACTTTCACCAGGAATATTTGAACATTAAGAAGAAAAGTAATAAAAGTGATATGTCTAGAAACCGACTCATGCAGAACTCGCGGCACTTCCGTTTCCTTTTTACGCAGGATAATGACGATAGTTACAGCAACGCCTGCAGCAAGTACTTCCCGCGACGACGTCTCTAAGCATACTAACGCATGGGAAGAAAGACAAAAGTGAAAACTGGTCGGGTTGCGTGAGGCAAGACACAAGAGGCATGTTGCAAGACGGACTTACAGGGGCATGGCTCTGCGCATATAATGTTGCATGAAATAGGGCACAAATCTAAATGCACCTTTAGTCCAGTTCAATTGAAATATTCTCACCTGGTGATGGTCGAACTCTTTGCGGACCATTTGTTGAGCGTGGGATGATCGTATTGTGGGTAAACCATTCATTGACGCTGAAAGGTGTGAAAATACTGGGCTGCGAGCTGAAATAAAACAGGCAGCCATGAGGAATAAAGCATATTGTTGATCGTTGCTGACAGGAGTAAAAACATAATGCTAAAAGCTGAAGTAAAACAAGGAATTCTATGTAAAAGAGGATATTAACACTGACTGGTATAAGAACACGAGATTCAAGATGTATTATAGCAAGGGATAGTAATTATTGTTGCGTTTACACCATTTCTTGATGATATGAAACATTATAAAGTATAAATAATTTTATAATATAAATTATGGATGAATTATTTATTTCATTAAGTCTTTCCCACTTCTAGCAGTTAATTACAAAACACTCATTAAAAAACCTATTTCTCTCTACTTACTTATTCCTTCAAGTCTCTTCACACTTCTAGCAGATGATATGTACACCACTCTCATAGCAAAGAAAACAATTCCGACAATAACCATGGGTACTATCATGATATAGTTGACGATGAGTATCATAACTAGTATTCCAATCATAACTAATAATATCTGAAATTGAACCAGAATTTCCTTTTATTTAATTTACCTATCCAATTTAATTATTTAAAAACACTGTAACTAATATGAAGTAATCATTGTAAAATTGTTTTAGATATTGAACAATAATTATTCTTTCCATTGAAACTATTGTAAAAAGACTAGAGATGGCCATGGGATTTCCTTGGCAATGCTGGTATTGTAGTTTTGTTTTGAAAGTGTTATCATGGAGATATTTTAAAGTTTACATCTTGAAAGGAGTCTTGTTATTGAGGTCGGGGATTGTTGACCTTTATCTGAAAGTTATTGTTAGCTGAGTGATAACGATTACATTTATAAGTGAGTTCATTGCAATTTTCAATTCTGATTTAATTTATTTAATGTATATGTTTAAATGTTTAAATTTGAGCGTGTAAATCTTTATTAGAAACTAATAACTAATGAACAGTTAAAAAAGAGCACAGCGAACACCAATCTCCTTTAAGAGAAAGCCCAGCCAACCCGGTACGGTGTGAATGGCCTGCAACTTCCACTTCGTGTCATAATGCTATAATTATTTTAGATAGGTTTAACCTAATATCTAAACCCAAGGGGTTGTATTAAAATTCTAGCTGTGATTTAATACTTCGGTGTGAAATGGCTTACCTGTATTGTATCAATCAAGGCTCGGGGCAAAAGTTCATCAACAGAGCCCATGTCTTTGGAAAATCTATTGAGGATCCTTCCAGAAGGATTTGTATCGAAAAACCTCATTTTGCTTCTCAATATGTTCTCAAACATAGTATTGTGAAGCTGAATGGACGATTTCATACAGAATAAGAAGAACAATACAGATCTCGCCAAGACAAAGACTACACAGATGATCATCAGAACACCGTAGATTGTCAAGGACAACTCGGTGGTGAATATTGAAAATGCGGTGGTAGGAATGACGGAAGAAGCGTTTAGACTAGACTCATTTTCTCCCACTTCGTACTGCCATAATTGTTTCTCTTCCTCCATAGCAGTCCTGTAAACAATGTAATAAGTCTTGGGAAACATTGTCCTGCGCTTGGTAATATAGACCTATATGAAGAACCTTTTTACCATCGATGATGGTACTATACTATAGTCTTTTAAAATGCATTTCTAAGAAAGAACAAAGTTAAGGAGAATACGGTCACTGTGTGTATTACCAAAAGCTAAGTTGGTGTGTCACTGCCATCTTCCTCTAAGAAGCTTCTTGTCAGTGTGGATGAGGAGAGGATAGTAGTGCTTAAACTGATTTTTGATTGGGTTTTATTATAGGGGCATTTTACAAATGAATAGTTTAATGTGATGGTCATAATGTCTATAATAAAAGATGAGTTTAAAGTGAGACCATCGGGTCAGCAACCCACGTTATACTAAACAGGACATGGGTTGACAAATGCGTGGTCCACGTGTACTTACTCATTCTCGTACACGCTCCGTCATGGTGATTACTTTACTAGGTTTTTTCTGAAAAGTCTGTTAACTATGCGTACTGGTCGTGATCGTCTAAGTTAATTCATTGGCTCCGGCCTCACCATTCAATCTCTAACACGAAAACTTTGAACTTGCTTTAATGAATCACTGAGAAGGAGCCCTTCCGGATAAATCACTATTCTCAATTAAATTTGTCAAATACCACCGTATAAGTCACCTAGGAGTTATGATACTTCTCTATTTAATTCCTAGGAGGGGCCTAGTACCCCTCAACGTCTAGTATCCAACTATTCAACAGTAGTTACGTATAAAATTATTGTTTGAACGCGTGCATCAAGGAAGATTACTTGACATTCAATAATAATCTATTGCGCCAATTATGAGAATTCATTGTTACTGAGAAAACATTTCTGGAACACGTACAGTGTGTTGAAGTTATTGTAATTATAGCTCAGGATAGAAAAAACACTGATAAGTGATAACAACCAACAAGCATTTCGTTTAACTAAATGTGATTGTTTTATAACAAATCATAAATGAATAGAAAATATAGCTAAAATACTGAACATAAGTTTATAGCAAGCTGTTTATGTAGGGACAATATTGTAGAAGAACCAGAGCGTCCTCGAATTTTTTTTAAAAAAGTGTGTGTATTTAGACTTTGTCATTCAAGTGTAAGTCGTGAAGGATGATTATATATTGATTGATAATTATTATCAAGCATCATGACTTTGATGATAGTATACCTTGTAAGTATGATGCATAGTTCTGATAGAGTATCATGATTTTGATCAATGAGGGCCAACCCCATATTGATGCATAGTTCTGAGTAGTCATCATGACTTTGACCAATGAGGGGTAGCCCTATATTGACGCATACTTTTGATTGGTCAAAATGACTTTAGCCACTGAGTGACGATCCTATATTGATGCATCACTCTGATCGAAAATCTTGACTTTTACCAATTAATAATAATACTTAGCACCGCGTCTTACTATCCGTTCGGGTTATACGCTTAAGTACTAATTACGCTAATGGATTAGGAA
>CABFWB010007576.1:0-23859 GCA_902151455.1 Timema bartmani
GTACATTATTCCGTTCAGAAATCTTACGAGTTTATAGAAAGAGAGAGAAAGTCTGTGCGGTGCGCCGTACCATTTATTAGGGACTATCTAGTTAGCACAATAAAATTGAAATTTAGGTAATAGTTTCATGGCTTAGAAAAAAGTTCTACGGAAGGTAATAATTTCTCTCTGTAAATAATAACACGAATAAAGTTCGTAAGAGAGGCAGCCAGCCGTGCGTTGTCCACATTTATTACTTTACGCGCACTTACTAACATTTTTAAAACGCTTGTTAAAATCCAAAACTTTCATGCGATGTTAGGGTTACGGTTTATTCGAATTGCTAATGGTTTGAACTAAATGTTCGATCAAACGTTAAAGAAGAGGGAACAGAAAAAGAACTTCAACTTTTAATCTTGGAACATTTAAAGTTAACTTCAGGAAATAATTAGTCTCTACTCTCCTAATAATTAAGACACCTAAAAAGATTATTATAAAAATAACCAATAAGAAATGTATTTTAACTTAAATAAATATCGTATAACGGCTGTACTGGATGCGTAATACAAATTCTGCTGCCACGATAAGAAACCAAAACAAAACAGTATGCCGCAAAATATTTAGTCTTTTTAAGTGTACCGTGGACTTAAAAAGTTCGCTGAAAACTGGTCTATGGGACACGTTAGTTCTTGGATATAATTTAGTTTTTATTTATTTTTACTTGAGGTATTTAACCATGTACTTTCTGAACCGACTGATTATATCAGCCCACGATAGTTTCTATGAGCGAGAGTGAAAGGACCTACCAATTTTGCCGGGAAGGGTGTTTTCATATAGAGCCTACCTTCCAGCGTTCTTTTACATGCAACACTCAACATGGGACCGATGGATTTACTTCCCGTCCGAAGGAAGTTGTGCTATGGATTTTTATCGTTCAAGAAAAATCTGTCGACCCCGGCTAATATTGAACCCACGAATATCGTGTTTTGAGGCAAGCACCTAGCCCCAAGACCACCAAGGTCGACTAATTCAACCATAGTCTAGTTTTAAAGTTGTTTGTTTAAGGAGTAATCACATTGTAATATTTGCACAATTCCTGGCTAGACAGTTGTGAGCTTAATCTAAATTGTCCTTTCCTTGGTGTATTTAAGTTTAAATGTAATTTATACTGTATTATTGTATTGTACATGTAGAGGCTAAGAACCGTTTACATACAATGCGTGAACATTAATGTTTTAATGATTCTGGCAATGTCCAACCTTCTCGACGAGATTTGTTCGTGTTCCTGCGGGTCGAATACTAAGTCTTAACGTAAATGAAGTACGATTAATTCGGAATTACTTATATAAGAATGGTTTCAATAACACTTCTAGTGTTTTTATTGGTCTTTCGGTCTATATACATATATTAATAACGCTAAAGCACCAGGAATGAGTAAGGTAGAGTCAAGAATAAATATGCATAAATTTAGTGGGTTAAGTACTTGAAAAACCCATCGATAAAAATAAATTTGTTTATAGCTGTATTATTTTGTATTTAGAAAGTAAGTAGGCTTTGAAAATCAAAAAAATAATAATATAAATAACAAATATTGGTTTATAATATTTTTTTCTCCTTGGATAAACGTGGCAAACTGTACTACTAACTAACCCCCTCTCATTATCATGATAATAGGTTTTTATCTGTTGATCCCTAAAACCATCTAGGAGATAACCTTGTTTCACTTAGCACAACTAAAATAACCATTCAAGGTTTGTATACAGTTAGAATGAGGGTTGCCTTTTGTCACCTTAATATTTCTGTAACTCGTTGCCCTGATCTTCATCCACCCCCTTCCCTCTTTCTACCCCCTGCTCCCTCCCCCCAACCTACGGGGCATTCTAAGCAAAAGGTCCTTCTTTCACACCTACGACAGGATTTATCACGACTTTTAAAATGTTATATCTAGGAAGCGCCCCCAGGAGGTTGCAAGGAAAGGGGATAAAGAATAGAGGGACACACACATGCTCGTTGCCAGTAGTATATGCGAGTGTTTATGTGATAGAGGAAAGGAGGGGAGGCTATGCGCTATGTATAGAAAGTTAAGGCGGGACTATAAGCTGTATGACATATTTTTTTCTTTAGCTTCCAACTTGTGTTACGTTGATTTCTTATTCTTGTGTGTTTTTACATACGAACTAAGCTTGTATATTTATCTTCTTAAAACTTACAATGTTATAGTAAATATAAATATACTAATAAATCATTAATAATGGCAGTCAAATGATATATGTTCAACCATACATAAGGATTGTGCAGATTTATGTTTATTCCAAAATATTGGTACCATTTGTAAAGTTAAAATTAAGGCCATAACTCTCTTCGGCTGAAGTAGTCTTCTTATATCAACCACCATGACACCAGCAAACCAAATTGGTTTTTTATGGTTATATAAGGGTTATTAACGGCTTAATCTAAGGTTTAGTAATGAGGAAAGGGTTTGATAAAAACTGCTACTGAATTAAATTGGAGAAAGGAAGGGAAAATCACATTTATAAACTACATATGGAAAAACACCTCGGTTGGTAATGGTGTTTCATCCTCCGCGTCAAAACGATGGAAGAAAATTTAATGACTTTAGTCACTTGGACTCTGATATAAGAATGTGTGTGTGTGTGTGTGTGTGTGTGAAAGAGAGAGAGATAAAATGAAAATATGTTAAGAGAGAAAGATAGTGCGTGTATTCTAATTATAACTTTTGAATTAATTAACATATTTTGAACAAACTTAGCACACACATGGGTAAGTACGCCAGAAAACCTCTCGAGATGTTAAGAAATTACCTCTACAAAAGTTTAAAACTTACAAAACAAATAGTTTGGTTGGTTTAAAAAGTATGTTTGTTTAAATTTAAATCTATAACAACCTATAATATGAATCGGTGGGAACTCAGGATAAGGGGTCAAATTCTTTGGTCTTATTTTCTACTGACAAGAAGGTCCGGGCTAGAATCCAAACCGGAACACTTAACGAGAATGTAGGTATTCTTCTTTTAATATCTACCTCCTCATGCCTAACTCATTAGTGTAAATAAGCGGTTAGTAATATATAGTGACAAAAACTTACAATAAATTATTCTCCATAAAAAAAATTTTTTTTTGCTCATCTTGGTTGGCCTACTTAGAATCCATATTTAGAAACGCAGAGAAAATATGCGAGCCGAAGGATTTGAGTTCGAAAAAACTAGAGATGGTTTGAATTTTATCTGTCTCAGATTAGAATCAAAACATACTTATTCTAGTCTTAAACCAAAATTGTAATCCTTGAAACTTTAAAAGTATACAATGTTATAAAAAAATGTAATGATTGAGAATTAAATAAAAGAAAAATCAACTCTTTGTTGAAGAAAGAATCACGCACCAAACGAGTTTCTTGAATATTGAATTCAATCTTTACTTGTCATACTTATTATCTTTTTTAATTGAGTTGGTAATTTTTATTTTATTTTATACTTTTTTTTATTATATTATTTTAGTTTTTAGTTAAAATAAACTTTTCATTTCATTTATTTGAGGTATTTAACATGCATTTTCTGAACCAACTGATTATATCAGCACACGACTCATTATAGACTAAATTAAATCTAGAATAGACATAACACCCATCCCCAGTCCGTTAATTCATTACTGAGAAAAGGGAAATACACATTTCACCCATGATAATTTTTTTAATCATGCCATAAATTGAACCCGGGGCCCCTAGCTCAGTAGACAAACAAGCT
The DNA here is from genome assembly GCA_902151455.1 of Timema bartmani. NCBI lineage: Eukaryota > Metazoa > Arthropoda > Insecta > Phasmatodea > Timematidae > Timema > Timema bartmani. Next base: position 3,740 of record CABFWB010007576.1, read on the forward strand.
ACTAACTGAGCTAAGATGCAAAATAAACTAAAATGTCGTTTTTTTTCTAACCAAACAGGTCAAAATCATTGATCCCACCGGCTGCATAGAATTATTTTGTTTTAAGTTAATGTCTTCATACTTAGGTTGGAGACTTTTTTTTAAATTTTTTCGAATGTTGAATCTTTTGTATACCTTAGGATTCGTAGAATTCTCATACCCAATCTCGGAAGAAAAAAGCTATTTTTTAAAATTATTTCTTATTTTTATGATAATATGTCTAATTGAACATTTCCTGATTTGATTTTACAAAAACTTTGACCTCATCTCGCAATGTAATTTAACGCATGGAAACCATATTATTTCCATATAACGATGGTGTCCAAAATAAAAATAAAACTCCAAGAGTAATAGTGTAGAAAGACACCTTCCGTAGCTCATCAGTTACTGCCGTTAACTTCGTTTGTATTTTAACTTGACGAAATAAAATAAGTTGAAAAAAACTAGAAATAATAAAACTTAAGTCATTTAAAACTTCAGCGTGATTTAATTCTTCAGTGACGACACGCCTTGATGCAGTGACATCTCTACCATTCTCATTTCACCTTCCCTCGTTTCATCGTTCTATTATCTTTTTTATTTTAGTTTTTCTCACCACCCTAACCCCCTCTACTACAGTCTTTTTTTTTCTAAGAAACTTCCATCAGAAGTATTTAACATAGATTGAACGAAGCCTTTCTAAATGAGCATCACGAGTTAAATAGCCAATAAAACTTGGGAACCTCTATTTTTTTCGTGTCCTTCTCACTTTCAATGACCGGGTGAAGGGGGGATTAGGGGGGGGGTCTATTGTGAAGCTACGCGTTGTTCTGTTAACAATCGCTCCCCTTCTCTCCCCTTCCCACTATTCTCTTTTCAGTGTCCCGACGCGCTGTTATATATTATTGTGGAGCGTCAGCTTCAGATATATTGGACAGAGAGAGGTGTTTTGGCGGTCGTAATGGAGGGGGTGGGTGGGGAATAGGCTAATAAAAGGAAACTGATAATTTTTTTTACGTCATCGTGGCCCATAGCGCTGTGTATAGAAAAGTTGTTATCGACGCTGATATATATATATATATATATATATATGTCCTTTTAAAAAAAAACTGAATGTCTGTACGTGAGGAAGGAACTATAATATACATTAATCCGTTGAGGATGTGGTTCTGCAAGTGATGTAGCGTTTCGGTGGAAATCAAATATATCAATGCGAATTCTAGCTCTCTCTTCTTTTTTTTTAATGACATAAATTGTATTTTTATTAACTTAAAAAAAACACACACAACGGAGCCGAGAAAAGTATCACGTATTTTAAGTTGTAACACCACCCAAAAAAAATGCCAGTGTAGATTTATTCAAACACGTAGACACTTTTTTTTTAATGAGTTATTTTATTATACCTTGACTACTTAAACACAGAGAGCATTGCATTACAGCATTACAGTAGCTGAAAGCGATTAAAAATAATGTAGACTTTTTATCTCTTGACACTTCTTACAATCCGTCAGAAGTACCTGTATAATGTATATTAATGTTCTAGAGATCATCAAGGCAGAATGCAGAATTTATAGAGTAAATGAACTGGCACTTGGGTGGAGAGAGAGAGAGAGAGCGAGAGAGGAAAACAATTTAAGGTGGGAGTGTAAGGAACGTGAGGAAAAGTTACAAAGTTTTTGCAGATTTGTAGCAATTTTTTTTCTACCAAAATAAATTAACTATTGCTCCAGCAGAAACATAAAGTTTAATTTTTTCCCCATGGTGATCTCAATAGTTTTAAACTATATCTTTAGGGTTTCCTAGCATTTAATAACAATATTTTCTCCTCGTTTATAAAGTGTATCATCAAATGCTAATTTACTTAATACAGATATTCAACAACTGTTGATATCACCATGTGAGTAAAATTATCAAACTCTATGTTTCTACTTGAGCAATATTTGATTTATTTTGGCAAATAAATATTTGCAATAAAAACTGACAAAACAACTCACTTTTCTTGCGCCTTCTTCATTCAAGAGAAATACAACAAAAATCTTGTTATGCCTAACCAGAATTCGGATCCCACCCAGCCTTCTATTTACCAGAAAACCATACGAGACGAGACTGAAGCCTTTGCCCGTGTGCTCGCCGATGCTAGTGCATTATTGGGCTTACAGTCTAATTGGCAGTAATCTTATATCCAAACAGCAATAAGTTGAGTTAACAATTCATAAATTTTTTCAAGTGCTTGGCGCAATCTAAATGTAATTTTCTCTTCCGATTTCACGTGAAGGTAACTTCAAATCACCCGTATATCAATTGTTTTCAAAGCGCATAAGGATATAATGCTTTAATTATTTAATCTTGTACACAACGCGAGGTAAAATATGGTGCCTTAACCGACTTATTAAAAATAAAGTGAGAGCACTGTTTCCCTTTGATTTCAATTACATTTCTGAATTTGTTGAAGAAAAGGACAATCAATGTGTTTGGCACATTCTTTGGCTGTCTTCAACCTTCTCGTAAAGTCATGCCAGACACGTTTACAATTCTGGCGTCTGTTTGTGTCATATCAGTCCTGACGTTACACATTTTCCGGAACACTTTGTAAAATAAAAAAATAAACAATGCTTAAATCTCAAATATGGGGGAGTTTGTTGAGGAATAGTAGGAGTGTTTATGGAGGGGGATGAACTGAGAAACAAAAATAGTATCTAGAAAGAGATAAAAAGAGAAAGAAGAACAAAAGCAATTGAAGAGTGAAAAGAGGGCAATCGAAAGCTATATCTTGCAGCTTACTGTATCCTCATCACGCGAATAAATCCCATCCCGCGGGAAAGAGGGGAGAAGGTTGGGAGGAGGGAGGTAAAGGAAGTGTTGTGAAGGGAGTGGGAATGGAGGGGAATAAACTCTAAAGTGTTTCCGAGCCCACTGAGTCCCCTCTTCAGCGCCACCATGAGCCCAAGCCAAACAAACTGCTACGTGCCTCTGGTCTGCAAACAGGGGTGGGTATTTTCAGGGAGAGGAGGGGTGGCAATCACAGAGAATGTAAAGGGGGGTAAAGGGAAAGGAGGTACAAAAGTTTTCCGAATACACTCTGAAGTTTTTATTAGTACGCTATGGCGCCAAAACTGCTTATCAGTGATACAAACTATTTAGATTAATGGAAGACGAGAAAGAGATTAAATTTAAAATATCTGCATCAGCATTTTTTGATGATTATATAAAATATAGTTATATCAGATTTTACCTAGCTTCCCATTCCCTAATCGTATTCAGAAGTGTAAATCGCTCAGCTAACTCTTCTTGTCATACAAATTTTGTAAACACGCTTCCTACCGTGTATTCATTTAGTACGCTTCAATACCGCTAAAACAGCTAATCTAAAGGGCTAGGATAAGTAGGGGGATATTTAGGATCTTCTCCAATACTCAATTATAGATAGAGGATGGTAAATTATGTGTTAAATCTATCGTTGGTGCATCTGATTAGGTTCAAACCAAAGATCCATTGTTTAAAGTGAGGCTCGCCAGAAACTCACATAGCAATTGTAGAAAGGGAATTATCCAACCGCTTGGTTTCTATCTAAATCAATTTAAAATATCTCATTATAATATAAACAAGCTTAAATATCTTCAAAATAGGCTGTAGTCATGGAAATTTAACACGCTTCAGTGGCTGAATAATCTAAGGCGTCACTCTAGTGTTAGACTGGCCTGCTGGAAACGGGGATATTGGGGATCGAATCCCAGTCGGGTGTACTTAAGCTGATTTATTCTAAATGGTTTCCCACTCTCCCTTCGAGCAAATTCTGGTAGATTACCTCTAAAATGCTTCCTTCCTCATCCCTGCCCCATTAGAGTAATTATTATTATCTATGCGTATAGCTTGAACAGATAGTAAGACCTTGTGTTAAAAAAACATACAGAAACCTACTTTAAATATGCATACAAGTGCAAAAAAATTCATGAAAGTATTCTTAAAGCCTACATCAGTAGGTACGCTATATAACTATCTAGTGAGTTTAGTTTGGTTCACTGATGATGAGTAGGTAGATGCTCAACTCCAGACAAATGTACTCAGGTTTGTTTTTTTCTAAAATATTTTACCCGTTTCCTCCAAGAAAATGGAGGTATATTTCCTCTAAATTATACCTTCTTCATTCTTCATGTTATCGTAAATAATATACATTACATACAACCCAAACGTGTGGTGGAGGTGAGGAAATACTCTTCAAAGTGTTTTTTTTTATCAAACCAAAAATATAACGAAATTAATATAATCCTAATTTAGTTTACGAGCTGGGTGACACCATCGATTGCCGCTGCTTGTACAACCGTCTATTCTGGAATGTTGTAGTGTGTACAAGATAACGGAGCACTACCACCTGTTTAGAAACGTACGGTGGACGTTTTGGACATTCACTACAAGCACAGACAGAAAAGGAAAACCGGCCTCGTGGTATAGTAATCAGAAAACCTGGCTCCTGACCTATAGGTCCTGGGTTATATTCATTACTGGTACCGGGGGATTTTCTCGAAAGGGGAATAATTCCCATCGTCACTAGGGTTTGGTTAATTAGGCTCTAGTTTAAGATCTTCATTGACTTTATCCCGTCATATTCACTATCGCCATCCACTCACCTCATCGGTATATTGGAAAATCCTCCAAGAAAAGGTAGTACACTGTAATGGTCTCGCATTAGACTAGTTGCCGAATACGGGGCAGATCGGGGTTCTATCCCGGTTGGGGTTTTTTTCTAAATGGTTTTCTACGCAAACGTGAGTACATTCCTTCTAAATGCAAACTTCCTAATCCTTAACACATTAATTTAATTAGTACAAAGGCGTATAACCCGAACAGGTAGTAAGACGTGGTGCTATATATATATATATATATATATATATTAATACATTTGGGCGTGTCCTGAGAAACAGTATATTTATAATAACTAATTTTTTCGCAAACTCGGCTACAGATTGATAGGCAATACCCATTTATTATTATTATTATTATTATTATTATTATTAAAAGGAGATAAAATAATAAATATGTTAACGTTGCCTTTCACTGTCTGGAATGTTGACTGTGTCACCTATTTCTAAAATTAAACAGAAAACAAAGGTTTTTTTTTCGGCCTGTTTTTTCGTAAGTAATCGTGTTCTGAAGATTAATTGCGTGAGTTTTTATGCACGCTGTAAGGAGGCTATTTTCAAGTAAAAAGAGATACAAAGTGTTCCATGCGTATCCAGTAATGACTGTACTAATAATAATAATAATAATAATAATAATAATAATAATAATAATAATAATAATAATAATACAATTTTTCTGCTCCATACAATTGTTTATTTTGACAGTTATTGTACCTACATTTACTAAAACTAAATATTGTAATCATAGTCACTTTTTTTGTGTGTGCACCGAGTCTTACTACCCGTCCGCATTATCCACATATCTACACTATTAGAAGTAGGGACGAAGAAGTTAAAACAAATAGGAAGTTTACTCTAACTTGAGTGCAGAGAAAGAGTGGAAAACCATTTTGGGGGGAGGGGGGGGGTAACATAGCACCCGGCTGAGATTCAATCCAAATCCACTTCATAATTGAATTGCTTGTTTGAGAAACCACTAATCTGCACTTCTTGGTCAAAATAACTTTATGGTGGAAACACAATCTAGATGTGTAGAGCTACTGTTTCGTGGATAAATACCTCTTGTTCAGCCTGTCAATAGCATTGTAATATTGGCTCAAATATGTAATTTATTTGAGAAACCCCTCAACTGTTGGATATGAGTGGTTTCTCAGTTACATACTGGCGCATAGGCATGAGGGGTTTCTCAAATAAATATCGGTTCATGGGAAAATTAATTTGTTCCTCTCCGTGGCCACTCGTAACTCCCCTGCGATATAGTCTTCAGTGTTTTTAAAAGAAAGTTGAGAAGAAACGATAGAATAAATGTGTGCCAAAAGAACTTACTAAATTAGTGGTGAACTCGAGTTCAAAGGGGCTTTGTGAAGCTCAGATGGTTAACAGTGATGATATTTTGGACGTTAAATCATGGTGGCCAACTTATTACAAGAGAAATTCATTATCTTTGGAAACACAGAACAGGACCATTCTAAGGCCAGAAAAGCAAGCATTTCAGAATTCATGGAATGTAAGTATTCTGAAAAACATATAGGGGACTCTTAAAGTAAAAACCTTCATTGATCGGTTAGTGGAACACACGTTTTACTTACGTAATTACACTGAAATTCCATCTTGTCCCACAGCAATGGCATACTAAACACCTATTCCGTTAAAAAAAAAGGCAAAAATGTAAGCTTTGAAGAAGTTCGAACAGTACGTGCCTGATGAAGTACTAGTGAAGTTATTTTATAATGATCTCTATGAGTGGCCAACATATTAGTAGTGAAGACATACATGCATGCAGAAAACAAAGAAAAAATTGAGTTTGTTTATTCTAACAATAAGTAATTTTAAAGATATTAAGACCAAGAAAATTGTGCATAAAATAGTTTTTTTACTAATGCCAAAAATTGTTCTTTATTGTATTAATTTCATCGTTAATCTATTAATGAAATCTTAGAAATCTTATAATAAGAACACTATGATTTAAGTCATTATAATGTAATTTCATCCAAAAAAATTACCAAAATAAGTCTTATCAAATAAAAGTGTTTTGTATAGTACTTTTCTTATAGTTACTCCACAGGAACTTCATATTTTAATTTCTCCTAGAACATAATTTTCATTGGCTGTAACATCAGACGATATATTTATAATATGGATTAATTTGGTTAACCCCTCATGTCAACAATTTAATTGAGAAAGCCCTTAGGTCTGTGAAATTATATATTTTTTAACCTTCTGGTGAAAGATATAGACCTGAAAATAGAGACGCAGTGTACCCTTGTGAAGTACTTGTGTGTAAAAAAATCAGTTCCCTATTTGTTTATTAATGTCCTAAGAAATACAGTTTTTCCCTTCTCCGGAAAAATTTACTTTTTTGCAGATGAGGGGTTTCTCAAATAAGTGATTCAATTGGCAAACCAGACCCTATGAGATTAATGCCTTAATCTGTATGCCCACCAATGCCGGTTCTATATAGTTATTCTTAAAATGATTTTCCTAAAGTCTAAGTGGTATGGGAGGGAATTCAAGTATTTTTTAAGTTCTTATATCCCACCAAAAAACAACTTTTTTGTGCTAATATTAATATAATCTTGCATCATTTTCTAACCATTTATAGTTATCTCAATAATTCTTTAATATTTGTCATAGGCATCACAGAATGTAAAGGAATTTTTATTTATTTAAAGCGTTTGTTCAGATGTCACTTTGCACATCAATTACTGTTTGTATTACAATATTTTATTTATTTTGACCCATTTTTTTCTATTAAAGTTGCAAAAATATTGATCTTTACATACGTTCCCTCTCCCGGCCTCCCACCTCCCCCCATCTACCCCTACCTTAAAGACTAAAATTCACACACCTTTTTTTATTATAAATGTAGCATAAAAAATAAAGCTACATAAAATTCGTAAAAGAGCGCTTCACACCCCTGATTGAACTCATTCACTGTCTGCCTTTAAAGAAAAATCTTCTCTTCTTTATTTTTATACATGTTTTTTTTTTTCTNAATAAAGCTACATAAAATTCGTAAAAGAGCGCTTCACACCCCTGATTGAACTCATTCACTGCCTGCCTTTAAAGAAAAATCTTCTCTTCTTTATTTTTATACATGTTTTTTTTTTCTACTTCGCTTTAGGAACCGTTCTGACACTTTTGCGCTCCAATCTTGAAGAAGGAAGAAAAGAGTTGGGGAAGGGGTGGGGGGGAGGTTGACATCGATAGTTATCGAGCTTTTTATAAGACGGTAACTGAGTTACTCTACACAGCGCCGTAGTCAAGTGCTTCATGGAGGGGAGAGGGAGAAAAACTCCCTCTCCCCTTTCCCCCTCCCTTCCGTCAAATCTTCAGGGGATGTTTCCTCCCTTCGGTGCAAGTGTGTGTGGCTGCTGTCTTCACCAATCCGCGCCCGTCAACAAAAATAGATGGAGACTTTAACACAAGTGTTTTTAAAGACTTTTTTTTAGACCTTGAAGGATAAAAACGTTTTTTTTTTTTTTTTACTAATTGTGTAACGCAAAGCTTTAAAAGGGACGGGAGATTATGACAAACCAGAAAGGAAAGTTCCGACTCTTTTTTTTTTTGTGGAAAAAAATAATTAGGGTTGTAAGTCAATAATGCGCCTTAGCTAAAATAAAAATAAAGAATTCACTTTATTTGACGTTAATGAGCGAATTTCATTTCTGGAAGCTTTTAGTAGATATCTAGCAGAGCTAGGCTCCAAGTTTTTGTAACCTACTGACTGTAGTGAGCTCCTAAACTCTCCTTCCTATGTATACTATAGCTACAATTTGAAACCCAATTTAATATTTACTATTGAAATGACCCGCTTCGATGGTCTCATGATCTAACGCGCTACTTGCAGTAAACTAGACTGTCAATAATGGGCAGTAACTCTCAATCGGGTGTACTGAGGATGGTTTATCCCAAACTGTTTTCCATTCTCCCTCCACGCAAATGTGGGTACATTTCTTTTAAATATAGCCTTCCTAGTCCCTAAAAACCATTAGCGTAATTAGTATATAAGCATATAACCCGAACGGGTAGTAAGACGCAGTGCTTTAAAAAAATACCATTGAAATGGACTCTTAAGAATTATTTTTAACTTATAATTGATAGGAAAAATTTAAATAATATATTACACGTTAGAGCTAAAGAATATTCCCTTTTTCATTCAAATACTACAAATAGGACGCTACATTTGGTGAATTTAAATATAAGCTAGTTAAATTATAGTGAAATGTCTTAAGTTTAACTCAACTATTATTTTGTTAAATAAAGTTTATTTTATATGCACCGAGTCTTACTACAATACCACACTAATGGAATATGAGTGAGGAAAGTATAGTTTAGAGAAAATGTGTCTATATTTGGGCGTGTAGGAGTGTGGAGAATAATTTTCGGAAAATTCACCTCAATACACCCGGTTGGACTCACTCTCCCAGTGGAAAACCAGACTAAATTAGACTAACGGCTTAGTCCATGCTCGTTTGGACTACAGGCTTGTATACCAATTACTCTAATGTGCTAGTGATGAGAAATATTGAATTTAGGTTAAGTGTTCCCGCATTTGCGTTGAAGTAGAGTGTAAAACCATTTTGGTAAAACCACCTTTAGTACATCCGACTGGGATTCGAACCCCTATTTCCCTTCATCAGTAGTATAGTCCATTGCGAGAGTGATTCCTAAGACCGTGTGCCCACCAAAGTGGGCTCAAGATAATTAATAGTAATTTTGCAATAGTCATAGGCTTGTGTGCCAGTTACAAATAATATTTAGACCCGTATTGGTTGTTTTTTTAATGTGTACAGTTAAATACATTTAACATAATTTAATAAATTTAAAATCAAAATAATGTTAGCAAACCGGATGTAAGATTATAAAATAACCTCATTAAACTAACCAATCTTAATTTTTTTAAACTTGATTCACTAAAGTTAGGCTGTGAACAATAAAAACAATTTGGATAGAATAATTTCTTGAAACAAAGTGTTAGCTCCTTTATCGTGTACATAGTAAAATCCGTTGTGTAACAGTAAAATATCAGCGAGTAACAAACAGCTCTAAAACAAGCAGTTAAAGTTCGTGTTCGGTTGACAAAACTTGTTGACAAGTTAATACCAATGTCCTCAGTTTGTTCCCCCTCCCTTCAAGGTAAGAGGTTGAGAACGAGCCGCCAGGGGCGCATTTACACCCTTTACCAACCCCCTTCTTCACTTATCTTCTTGTGCTTCCCCACCCCCCTACTCTTGCCACCTCTTTTCGATACCTCTCAAAAGGGAAGAAGCGCTTCGGCCCTGCATTTAGCCTCTATCACCGGGCGGATAGTGTCGCGCGCTTTCTCAGATTTTGCTCGGAGGAAGCAGAGAAGGGGATTTTACCCGGAGGAAGCAGAGAAGAAGATTTGTATCGACGCCGTGGGACCGTTTCCACGAGATATCTCTCCTAACGGTTCCGCCATGTTCAACTGAAGACGATGTTGTTTGCCTTAGAAAAAGAAAAAAAAAAGCCATGACATTGGTTTGAGGGTGGGGGGGAATGAAGGGATGGGTAGAAACACTCTACGACTCCCCCCGTTCCCTCCCAAATCCCGTTCTCCTACAAGGGTTCCTGGGTCCTTCGGAGACAATGGGAATAAAGAGGGAGAAATGAAGAACAATGTAAGTAAGGTTTTGAGGGAGAGATTAACAGAGGATGAACGCATTATTGTCTTTTGTTTTGATATGACTTATTTAAATAACATAAAACATTCCACTTGTGAAGCTTTCATCAAATCCGACATTGTTCGCGTAGCCGAGCTCTATCTTTTCGGCGCTGCACCAGCAAGTAGGTTAAAACAACGCCCAGTTCATGGAGACGTAAGGCTGGGCTACAATCCTGTCCGGCTTCATTGAGGTTGGGCTTTCCGACTAGTAATTACTCTGTGTGTGTGTGTGTGTGTGTGTGTGTGGGTGTGTGTGTGTCTGTGTGTGTGTGTCTGTGTGTGTGTGTGTGTGCGCGCGCGCGCGCATCGCGTCTTAATATTCATTTCTGTGCTGTTTGCATGTTTTCCCCCTTATGGTGGAGAGATTAATGATGTAGATTGTAGAGTACATAGGAAATGCACCAGCGTTTGTGTAGTGGGAGCGTGGGATACAATCTAGGGAAAAAACTAACCCCAAGTTAGCCAACCGGAATCCGAGATCCAACCTTTCCATCATGGCTCGTCTACAAACAGTCGCAGCCGCTGGTCGGACGCGCACTCGTAAAGCGCATTGTTTTTTGCTCAGACAAAGACTGCCTATAATCAAATGTTGGTAAACGTAATTTTAACCAAAATTACTCCAATATCAATATAATCAAATTCATACCTATTTTAAAAAGTTAATCAAATTACTACTCTTTCTAAATAATTTAAAATGCAATACCTTTTATTACTAACAAACTTTTATCATTGAGCAAATAACTAATTATTTTAGTAGATTACAATGGTGCACCTTTTTTTATGTTTATTATTGGCTGAACGTAAGCTACACAACTACATAAACACTAGAGATCAACAACGTCCATCTCCCTTACAATGGATTAATAATTCATATATGCGACTAGGACGAAAGGGTATTAAGACGCAGTGAAAAAAAGAACGTCATCAAGTGTTTTTATTGCTCTGAGACAAAGTCATACTTCATATTTTAATACAAGTCAATTCTTTTCTTTTTCTTCTTCTTTACATCTTGTCTTTCTAACCATAAAACTAGCCGCATCCTCCCGCTTCGGTGGCCGCATGGTCTAACGCGCTACTCTCGTGTTAGACTAGACTGCCGAAGATGGTGAGATCGGGGTTTTATCCCAGTTGGGGTGCACTGAGGGTTTTTATAAATGGTTCCCCACTCTCCCTTCACGTAAATGACGGTACACTTCCTCTAAATTAAACCTTTCTAATCCCCAACACGCTGGAGTGATTAGTATATAGGCGTATAATACGAACGGGTAGTAAAGACGCGGTGATAAAAAAAAACTAGCTGCATAGTTGTACTTATGGACTAAGAATGAGGAAGGTAGAATTTAGAGGAAATATACTCTCATTTATGTGGACGGAGGGTAAAAAACATTTAGGATAACCACTCTCAGTACATGCAACCAGGATTTGAACCTTGACCTCCCTATCACCACCAAACCAAACCGGAAGAAGTTTATGCCTTTGTCTACGCGTTAACTGATGTGGGTGAGTTGAGATTAGAACCGTATTTTGGTCAAGAAAAATCTCTCTATAGGATTGTTTTTCGACTGGAGTGCCACGAAGCCAATCCATACGTGCCATCACGTCAATATAATAGTGTAATGACGTCATTCTAGGCGTGCCATAACGTCAAACTAGGAGTAGAGCCTACCGTAAAATTATATTATTATTATTAATATTATTATTATTAGCACCGCGTCTTACTACCCGTTCGGGTTATACGCACTTACGCTAATGTGTAATGGTAGGATGATTGTGAGATGAAATGGAGGACCTACAGTTTAACGTGGAATCCGAACCACGGTGGAGGCCTGGCATTCCTCACATTCACAAGATGTGATTAATACACATCTTGTCAGAGGTGAAGGAAGGGTTTGGTAATCAGTAATATCTGTTCCGGAACCGAGGATTGAACCCCGGATCCCCAGCACAGAAGTCTGACACCTTACCACTAGACCACCAGGTCACCCAGTAAAATTATAGTTTAATACAATTATTTGCCCACTATCATGTTGGACTGGCCTGCTGATGATGGGGAGATCGGGGTTCTAATCCAAGTCAGGTCTTGAAAATATGTTAAATAACTTTGATCAAATTAAAATCATTGTTTATAATAATTATATTAAATTAATATAATATATAATTATAATATTATAGTAGTATAGCTATTTTAAATATACTATATATATAAAACGTATATAATATAAATATGCATTTTATTATTTCATAGAAATGTAAATATCCCACTTTAAATATAATCATATCAAATATTTTATACAAATATGCATTTTATTCGTCATGGAGGGATCAAGATCCAACTTTAAACACAACTATACCATATTTATAGCATAAATAATCATTCTATTCCTTCATAGAAAGGTCAAGATCCCAACCTTAAACCTCTTCACATACTATTATCAAAATACTGGCAGTAATCTCCCTAATGCGTCCTTTTAAACGACCCTGGTCGGAGTGGTATTGCATGTTATCATCTGTTAAAGAGATTACCCTGAACCTCAATGGAGCCATACAAACATTTAGTGTGGAAGTACGGAATATTGCTCAAATATGTGCACGCACCAACACATACAATCATGTATGTGAGCGTAACAAAAGCTTCCTGCCCCGAAACTTCAATCGCTTTGAGCTTTACAAAACTTCGTGGCATTCTTTTCAGCTGGGCACGAACGACTCTTTGAAATTTCAAAATAAAGTGGACTATGTCGCATTGTTCTGACCCATTTACACGATTTTTGACAAATTTACCCTCAGGGTTTGTATTACAGAAAGGATAGTGCGCTTGCTTTTACCTCGGGAATCCAGAGTTTGACACCTAACAGGCTGCACTGATTGTATATATGGTGGTTCCGAATCTTCTCCTAAGGTGAATATAGGATGGGTGATGAAATGAGTGTACTTATTAAGGGAGAGATTTTTGGATTGGTCACCATCGATTCGACAAGAAAGAATTGTAAACAGGTGTATTAGGCACTGTCGATTCGACTAGCAGTATTTTTAAACAGGTTTAAGGTATGATTCCCTCGGCGCGTCTTGCGTCTCACGTATCGCGTCTACGACCGCAGAGTGGGGTGGTGAGTCGCAGACGCGGGATACAGTGTTTCCTTAGATGCGTTTCTTGGTCGCGAGTGGTGGGTAATTGATTTCCTCTAATAGCACGGTTCCTTTGAGCCACTTTTTCTTTAAGTGTTTGTTGCAAACAACTTCTATTTATTTCCTGTGTCGGCAAGCAATTATGACAAAACTAAACACGACTCTACTAAAATACAAGCTTGCTCAATGATGCTTCTGCGTCTACACTTCTACCGAAGCAGTGTGAACGCAGACGCAATGTAGAGACGCTGGACGCGCACTCTGGTCGCCAGTTGCAGTCGCATCGAAGGAACTGGCCGCATAAATTATGGAAGTCGCTGGACGCAGACACGCCGAGGGAATCGTACCTTAAATTGAGCACCATCAACCCAACCAGAATAAATTGTAAACAGGTAGATTAAGCACGTCATTGTAACATTAATTGGAAATTAATACAATAAATCACCATCAGACTGCAGCTAATTATGAGCCATCCATATGAACGTAAGCTACTCCATACAGCATGTAAAATAGATGTATTTATTTTTATAAAAAATTGAATGCTAATTAACACGAATCAGTGTTCAAAAGGATAATTTTTCAACTATTCCTGTTGCGCTGGAAAGGAACGTAAGTTGAGGTCAGTAATTTTGCAAATTTTATAGCAAAAAAAGGCTTTTTTTGGCAGAATATATAAAATTTTGTTTCAGTAGAAAACGTTTATTTTGATTTTATACATATATTGATCCAAACATTTATTGAATATCTGTTATGAGCATAACTGCATTAGAACATAGACTTTTAAGATGAAGAGAAAAAATCATGCTAAACCTTCGAGATAACCATATGTATAAAGCAATATTTTATTTATTTTAACCAAATAGGTTCGTAAAAACTGCTAATATATAAGGTTCTTTAAGTAGCCACCTTGGTAGACAAGAAATTACCGCGCAGACGTTCAGCTAAAACGCAATATTTAATTATACTATTTATTCTTTCAAAATATTATTGACTTCAAATTAAAATAGAAAGATTCCAACAGGGCTCCTTTTACTTGCCTACCTTATATTTTGAGTCTTAATAATAGAAAAAATGTGTGAAAAGTAACATTAGCTTATTTTGAGCGACTTTTTAATCATATTTGAGGAGTTATGAGGCCAGGCTTTATTAAAAAGGGCACTAGATTTAGCCTTACTTTAATAATTGCAGTAATTTTTTTTTAGGCTAGCAACAGAAAATTTTAAGTTATTTGAGAACTAACAGCGAGCTTTCCTCTTTACCTTGAGATAAAAGTTTTGTAGTTTTTTCTTCTCTTTCTTATTGACATGACAAAGAGAGGTTGTAGGTTAAGGGAGAAAGAGAGTATAAGCTTGGAAAGAATAGATAAAAAGACATATACCATTGTATTTTATGCCATGTGGTTTGATAGCTATCTATACTTTATCCCTGACCGAGATGGAAGCCTTAACTCGCGTTCCTTCACCCATCCCCTCTATCCACCTTAGCAGTCTTTGTCTAATGTGATTACTCCTGTATACAAATATTCCAAACAATTGACAAAGATTTCAACCTTTATTTTAATTGGTTGGTAGATTATTCAACCTCTCTTTCCGGGTTTTACTCCCCTATCCAGGTTTCAATTTTTAATTCAAATAATATGATATCTAGATTAGGTTATCACCAAAGCTATCAACTATAATATCTTGTTTATTTAATAAACCATTATATGAGCGTTTGTACCATTGGTATTGTTCTATTGGCAGCATAAAGTCCTTCCTCCGTCCGAGTCAACGATGGCTGCGTTATCTGATAGCTCGTGATCTTAATTGATCACTCATATGTAGCTGACAATTTCCGCACGTCCATCACAGACTCTGCCTAAAAATATGAATTAAGAATGAACTTGAGCACGGGTCGATCCCTGGATAGCTCAATGGTAAGAGCATTGGTGCATTAAGCCAATTTTTAATTTTAAGTAATATGATATTTATATGAGGTTATAACAGTACTTGGCAACTTTAATAGCTTGGGCATTTAATCCATCCTATTTCTCATAGCTTACACTCACGTGCCTCTAAACATAAGGCCTTCATCAATTAATGGCCTTTAATGACCTAAACATTTTACCACTTACATACAAGGGTTACTTTAGTGGTGCTCTGTGTGATATATATATAAAATTTTGTGAAAGAATTGGGCTAGTAAGTTATCTCAAAACATTATTTATATTTCGTATGTATATTATAGAGCAAAAAAAATGCTATAAAATGTGTCAACTTCTCTGAAAACTTGTTTATCAATTTAAATTTAATATCCTTGTCCAAACAAGATAATGTTATGGCATCCAAGAGAATCTCCGTATGGAAACCCGAACAGAGGATCTCAGGAGTAGTTTATTTTCTGAGTTTAACATCTCGGGCACATGCTGCAATGTTGTCACAGCCCTTATAGAAAGGGCTATACTGCTACTTGCTTCAAATAACAAATAACGTGATATCGCGACCCCTCAGTAGTCTTATTTTAACTGGATGTATAGTCGGTTCAACAAATGTTGACACCTATTATATATTAAAATACAATAAAAAATAACTCCATGGCTTAAGCCCACGATCGAGCTATACTGACCAAGCGGCCAGCACAGTTAGCAATGATAGTGCCAACATTTATTAATAGAGGGTATCATTTTGTCAGCACAATGAACCCTTCTGCCATTAATCTTAGTTTTCTAAACCGGAGATATTTATTTATACAAGTAGCTCCTCATTTGGCTTCACGAGGATGAGTTTGACCCTATTTTAAACACACTGCTTCACAAACCAATTCTGAAAGCACGGGGGAACGAACCCAGTACATCTGGATCTGTAGCCAGGAACTCGACCAATAGACCACAAATGTGGTCAATTTATATAGAAAAGTTTCATATTTATATGCATGTTGTTATCTGTTGTATTTGTTACAAAATTATATATAGTTTTATATTCTGGTTAATATATAACATATTATAATATAAAATAAATTATATATATTTTGTATTTTATATATATTACACAATAAATATATATAAAATATACAGTTGAATATATTATTGTGTATTGTTGGTTCAGCGTAAGAATGTATGAAATACAATACCCTTTTTATTATAAGCCAATAAAATTTAACTTTCTAAGACCATTTAAATTTAACAAAATTGTTAAGGCGTTGTTTATTTGAAAGGGAATCTCGTTCCAGACACCCTTGAATCAAATTATTTGAACAAGCCCACACCTGTGGGCATGCGGATGAATGTTATGTCCTTCTATTTATTTATTTTACTTATCACCGCGTCTTACTATTCGTTCGGGTTATACACTTAAGTACTAATTACGCTAATGGATCAGGAATTGGGAAGGTTAAATTTAGAGGAAGTGAACCCGCATTTGTGTGGATGTAGAGTGGAAAACCATTTAGGAAAAACCACCCCTGGTTCATACAACTGAGATTCGAACCTCAATTTCCCCGTCCTCGGCAGTCTAGATCAACACGACCAGTCCGTTAGCTAACTAAACCATTGAGGTTGGTTATGCTCATCTAGTCTGGTTTACCGGTAATGGATAAGGTTTCAAATCCCAACCAGGTTTTTCCCTAAATGGTTTCTCTCTCTCTCTCTTTCTCTCCAAGAAATTTCGGGTTCATTTCCTTTAAATTCTACCTTCCTCACCATTACCCATTGGATTTTTTCAAAAAAGCTAATACCCCTGGTGGGTATTGAGAACCAAAGCAATTTTTTTAAAAGGCTAACTAAGGGAAATATTTACATTTTTTTAAATCCAACCCACGTCAGTAACCGAATGGTCTAAGGCATCGCCCTTGTGTTAGAATGTCAGGCTAGTGACGGATAGATCGGGGTTTGAATTTAAGTCGGGTCTAATGATAGTGGATTTTCCTCAATAGTTTCCAATCTCCTTCCACTCAAATGCGGGTATATTATCTCTAAAATACTTCCTTCCTCGTCCCTACCCCATTAGATTAATTATCATATATGCTTATAGCCAGAACAAGGAGTAAAATGCGGTGATAAATAAAATAAAACAATTTAATAACCTACTGACAAAGTGTGCTAAACCAAATATCTAAGATACCTTAAATACTAACCACTCTTTGAAATTTTCTCAAATTTTTGTCTCAAACGCTAATATAATAAAGCGTTGGGTGTTTTAGGGGGGTGAATAAATAGAACTAGTCCAATAAACAGTGTGTGGTTTTGCGAGACTCTTTTCCTTACTTTTACATGCTTCACGCCATACATAGCTGTTGGATAGATTGCCTCTTCTATTCATCTCACGGCGACCACGTTACTAAAGAAGTTTATGAAATGCATTACTTCTTTATAACCCTCTTAAATTGTTCAATGCAATATGTGTAGCACATATGCTACAGATATTGCCTTCTTCGCTATCTCACGGCGTTAATGTTGACCTGTCTTTGACCTATTGGAACTGTGCAAAGTGAAATTGTATCCGCTCATCATAAAATAATGTTAACTTACAAGAAATACTAAAAAATACATTACATCGGATCGTACCCTCGAACCCTTAAAAACCTCTAATCTTTAAGGATATTCGATATTTAAGGATTCTAGAAAATATAAGATTCAAGACTCAAATATTCATATTTTTAATGTTTTGAAATGTAATTGGTTTTATAGCTTTAACACACCTTGTTGGTGGTTCAAACTCATTATACAACAAGATACCAGACCATTAATTTAACACTTAATTGACGGGTAGCTCCAAAACCAAAGAATGATGGGAAAACAATTACTTGCGGATGTGTTCTTTAGATGTTTTTAGAACCATATCAGATATCGTAATCCTGACGCCCTTTACTGTGTGATCACTGAAGTATATATCTATCAAACCAATAAATCCAGAGATGGCTGAAACTTTACATAGTTTAGTAAAATTGAAAGTGTACAATTTAGGGTATTTGTTTTAGCATTTACATTGTATTGGGAGACTGAAGACATTAATCACGTGATCACCGATTTGTGCTGTCAGATAAATCTTAAATTTAAATACAAAGCTAGGCTGATTATAACTTAAGCTTCTCAACACCAGCCACTTGAATCTAGTTTACAATACAATCTGAAGAATTTGGTTTAGTTGCAAAAAACAGTCTCAAGACTTGATAAACAAACAAATTTTGACTGCGCTATATGTGTACTTTTAAATGTTTACCCGTGAAAGCGTCATCAAAAAGTGACGTTTTATTCAAAATACATAATCTTTAATTAAAAACATAACAAGAAAAGTACAACATTAGTTAAAAGTAGGCTATAATTTATTTATGGAAAAATTAGGAGTATAATTTGTTTTTGAAAATTATTTAATAATATTATTCTCAGGTGTGTATAGGATATGTATCTAAGTGTTTAGTTTTGTGTAAACTTATAATCCAGACACGTAAATTAATGCTGTATTTAATTTCATTTCATTTGGGGTTTTCCTATATTCTGAACCAACTTATAANATTTAATTTCATTTCATTTGGGGTTTTCCTATATTCTGAACCAACTTATAATATCATCATATTACTTACAAACTATTTTTATTCTCGGATAGAAAAAAACACCCCTTCCCCTGGTCGTCAAATCCATCACTGTGAAAAAAAGAAGCATCAATTTCACCAAGAGTAAATTTTTCATTTATGGCGCGAATTGAATTCACTACCCTGACTATGGTAGGTAGACGTGCTTCCGACTGATATAAGGTGTCGAGCCAATATTAATATGCTAAAAAAAATTAGACACAGAAGAGTTAGCTAATTCAATGGCCAGTAAAATATGTATATATATGTGTGTGTGTGTGTTTTAGACCATGTTAGTTTAGTGAAATTAGTACCTACTAAATTGTATATATTTCAATAATTATAAGAAGTTACTTTTAGAAAAAACAAACATATATTTTCCGACCAAAATTTATAATATCCTTCTATATTGTTTAGTGCTATCTTATAGATATTTGAATCATCTATCAAAAATCACAACTGTAGATAGCAAAACCTGGGACCTGTTTCATAAAACTACAAGTCTACAATTTACAGGAGAGCTCACTTTTTAATTGTAAGATATGAGAAAATTATGCTTAGTAAAGCTACAAGTAAACAGTCTTGTACTTACAAGTTAAATGTTACCATTTACAACATTTTTTACAAATAGGTTTATAGTTTGGTTTTATAAATATACTTGTAGCTTACAAGCATTTGTAAATCAAGGAGTATAAGCAAGTTGGTAAAACACTTTTCAAGCGCAATTGTAATGTAATAAGGTTAAGATTTAGATATTATTGTAATTTAATAAATGCAAGTATGAATTAAATTGGTTAGGTAACCTTTACGAAAGATCAAATTATAATGTTTTCTAAAATGTTGCAATTGTAATGGGTTACTACTTATTTTACATAATTAGTTAAGTATACTACTTTAATGAATAAATCACCTGTGTAAACATTTTAAATAATGTGTATGTGTTTATAGATTTATAATAAGGTGATTATTGAAGTTAGAAGAGGTCCAAGTAAGAACGGTCTTGAATGAGTTTAATTGAAACTGACAAACTATTTAAGACATAACTCATCATTGTTGCACAAATCAAATCAGCAACAGCATTAGTTCGGGAAAACTAAATAACGCCG